>JAUCNQ010119660.1:0-10757 GCA_032352715.1 Bougainvillia muscus
TGAAATTTGATTAGGTTCTTGTGCTCAAGGCTGCAAAATGATATATATTTCATACTGTTTTGGCTGTAAAAAGGTTAGGTTTTTGACCGAAAAGCTACATTTTGGAAACTGTAGACTGTTGGCAACCCTGTACAAATAGTAACATAAAACTATTTATGTATCATAACAAAAACTTTTAACACTTTCTGAAAGACACATGCTGACGTCATACGGCGCTGGGTTCGAGATTGTTCTCGCCGTCTCTATGCTTCAAATAATAAAAACGGCTCTGGGTACGAGGTTGAAAGGAAGAGGTCACGTGAGCATGCGCAGACACATAATTCCTACTCCTGTTATTTTCCTGTGGTATAATAAGTTGCTTTGTCCCCACGTTCGAATGGGAAAGGAAAGTAAAGCGATATTTACGACGAAGATGCAAGTGGATTCAGTGTTCCAAATAAGTCTTTAGTATCACTAATTACAAGTTTTTTTCTCAAAACGAAAAGTGTAGCATTCCTTTTTGGCTAAGGAAGACTGTTGGTTTTTAGCCCAATTATTAATGATACTGTTATAGTTTTGATGACTTTATATCCCGAAGTAAGGAATATAAAAGGAGTAAATGCGAACCAAAATAGAACCGTTTTATGATTGCTGACATATTGCTGAGTCTGCGTCCTCATTGTTTCGATGTTAAAATCTTTTCCTGTCATCTTGTTTTCACAGGAGAATGAGTTTTCCCATTCCTGTTCCCGTTTAATATTTGTGACAGGAGATCCACCTTAATTTTTTAAATATTTTCCGTTTCTTCTATAAAGCAGCTCCTCAAGATCATTGCAGTTCTTCGGATTAAAGTTTTGCCCTAATTGAATTTCTACAGCCCAATATAGTAAAACTGATTTAAATTTGGTTCATTCCAGTTCATAATCTGGGTAAACCAGTTTTTCTACCTTAGTTAAAAAAAAACGCGAAACTGCGAAAATATCTTCCAGTGAAAATATCTTCCATTAAAGTAGTGAGGTTGTTGCTGAAACAAATTGCAAGAGTTTAACTGCAGGGTATAATTACAGGCAGACACAAAAGAATAATAACAGATAAATTTTAATTCTCTTAGTAGGTAGAAATATATACAAAGCTTTTTGTTAAAAAACAGAAAATAAAATAACCAAAAACGAACATTTTTAGAAAAATGACCAACTCACCTAAATATCTGTCTAACCAAACAATCCAGAGGTAATTTTTAATTTAACCCAGAATTTATTAAAAGAATTCTTTATTTTCTGAGGGCAAAAGATTTATGACTTGTTATCGTGTTATCACTATGTTGCAACTTTCTAATAGTGGTGATAACAGTACACGAAACTGTCCACAAAATTTTGATGTGAAATCGCTTTTTCATTTTTTATTCAGGAGTATTTTTGGATGCACCCAAAACCAATTCCTTTTAGATGAAACTAGAAATATTGCTGATACGAATTTTGCGTACGGTTCCCTTATTATCTGTTATTTTAATTTTCAACCAAATAATTGATGGCACAAGTCAATTAGCCGTAAAACCCATCTTATATAAAATCGTAAGAGTTTCATCTTAGAGGAAATGTCATTACACAAACAAGTAAATTCTTTTAGCTAGGAAATTGTCTCAAAAATTCGCTTCAATCCAACATTTCATTCAGAAGAGATGCATACCACATATGCTCTAAGACACTGTGACCATAATGGTCATTTGCGATCGAATGTTGTGGACGGTCCCTTGTAATCCTATATTGCAGGGTGACAGCAAAATCGTCAAATATGTTTAATTAATTCCGCAGTAGGTTAAAGCATGTGCGACCATTATGCTAGCACTAGAATGCTGTTAACTTTTGAAGACCCACTACAAACAATAAGGGAGCAATCCTTTTACTTCTCAATATGAAAAAAAAATCGGATATCTGATATGTATCAAAAATGATAAGGAACCGTCTCAAAAAATCGTATTATAAACTCGTTTCATTCATGTCAATTTTCATCGCATCGCAGAGGAAGTGTTATTGTGCCATACTTTGTATGCACAATAACACTTCATCTGAGGTGAAAATGAAGCGATTTGTGAAGCGAATTAAAACGAATTTTTCAGACGAACCCTAAACTTATGGTATTCATCATAAATTCAACTTCGTAGCAAATTATCACGAAACGAAACGAACTGGGTATATGTCTAAAAAAAGTATTAACTCACGACTTTTCAATGATACTGTTAAATGCAAAGTATGCAATGCACTAAGAAACTTTTGTTTACAACTTTAAGCACCCAGACGGAACTATTTGTAAAATTAGCATCTTAAGGTTATAAGGGACCTTCCACATTTGTATCGCAAATCGTACTAATTTCATCACAGAAGAATTGTTATTGTGCATAACTTAGTATGCACAAATATGTACTTCTTCTGACAAAAATTGATAGGAATTTCCATACAAATTTGGTGGACGGTCCGTTAGGGTTCGTCTCAAAAATTCGCTTAAATTCGCTTCATTTTCATCTCAGATGAAGTTTCATTGTGCATACAAAGTATACACCGTGACACTTCACTTGAGATGAAAATTAATAGAAATGAAGCAAATTCAGAAAGCGAATTTTTGAGACGAACCATTCCCTAGGACGTTAAATTATTTCCTAACCAAAATCAGATTAAGAAGAAAATTAAATTCTTTCATGTACAATTAAACAAGTAATTTGAATCGAATGATTTTTTCAAAATTCTATAGCTTGCGTCTCAATTTCGTTTCATTTTTATCCCAGGAAAAGTAAGCACTTATCCCAAGGTGAAAATAATGCGAATGAGATGAATCACAAGAAACCATGCAATGGCATGGGTAAGGGTTCGTCCCAAAAAGTCGCTAGAATTCGCTTCATTTTCACCTCAGATGAAGTGTTATTGTGCACACAAAGTATGCAAATAACACTTCATCTTTAATGGAAATTGACAGGAATTAAGTGAATTTTTGAGGCGGTTCCTAAAGCAGGTCGGCCAGGGTGTTACTAAATGTTATTTAAGCACATTTTGACGAGAAACCATAGACACCATCTTCAAAAAACATATCATCTAGTTTCGTCAAATTTGGTTTAACTGTCAATCATTTCTTGTAACTCCATCATAAGATCGTCTTCATCGATATCTCCATAATCTTCATCGTCATCATCTCCAGAACATAGATCATTTATCTCCTTTTCAAATTCGTCATCTGATAATAAATCTTCTTGTTGCTTACGCTTTTCTTCATCTCTACAGAAAAAAAAGAAGTTATAAAAAACTGTCTCACTCCATTCATTCCTATTATCTTTCATTCAGGGTCCAGTTGTTCGAAAGGGGATTAAACTCTGATCAGATTAATCCAGTATTAAATCTGACTTTAACCAATCAGAATTGATTTCGCAACAATTGACCCTATTTGGCATGGGGGGGGGGTTGTCGCCAGGGAGACTGGGAGTAGAAAAAAATTGCAATTTTATACAACTATTTTTTTTTTCACCGTAATTTAGATCAATTAAATTTGTTTTGGTGTTTCGTTTCCTTTTATTGCCCCGAATCCAGTTTTCACCAAAAAAAATCAGTTTTAAAAAAATCGCGATTTTTCGGTTTGAGGACGTCATCAGAAAAAGTTACATGACCCTTGAAGACCAATGGTACTTTTTTTCAAAAGCTCTTTTCTGTGCAAAGTTTTATGGCAATTGCACATGTACTTTAGGAGAAAAGTAGGGTTCTCCCCCCTCCTATGCCAATTAGGTTGTCGAAATAGGCCATGACATATAGGGTTAAAAGATAAACGTAAATTTATCACATATATTGACTGCCCACAAAATTCGTATGGAAACTATAAACGAAGCATTTTCATATAAAAAACACTCCTTCTGTATGAAAACTGATACGAATTTCCATACGAATTTTGTGGAAGGTTCCTTTAACATCAACAACCTGCAACTTGAGGATATAAACTACAGAATAATAATGAATCTAATAATGAACAAAAAACATTTAATAGTATTCATCAATAACTTTCGGTAAAAATTCGGGTTTACGAGAACACAGCAATATTAAGCAGACACATGGTATCTAGAGGGGTTTAAGGTCCCCCAAAGAAATTAGGTTCCCCCAGAACTCTGAATAGTCTAAATCCCCCAATAATTTGCCAAATTCTGAAATCTGCCTGAGCACCATCAAACACAAGTAGAAAAACAAATTGATAGAAATGGCTAACACACAGGGAACAGAACATTTTTAAGTGGAAACAAACAAATCAATTTATAGAGTCAAGAGTTCACAATTATGCAAAATTAACACATGAAGGAAAGCGTAAATTCCCCTCAGAAAAAAAGACAATCTTTAAAGGAATTTCCCTGTAAACGATAAAGATAAAAAAGTAGATTTTTCACAATAAGCTTAAAAAGCTTAGCAGTCACAATTAAATGAGGAAATTGCCTCAGATCCCCCCAGCAATCAAAAAATTTTCCAGCCCCCAGCTGCATTTAGACTTTTAAAAATTTACCCCCCCCCCCCCCACAAAATTTTTTTTTTTTTGGGGGGGGGGGGTAGATACCATGAGACAGTTTCGAAAGATATCGCATGCGGCGTTATAAACACATGTTGTAGAATAACATATGATTTACAGTATCTAATCTAATCTAAGAATAGGAACCGATCAATTGAATTAGTGTATTAATGTTAAATAGCCCTAAAAATAACCAGTTTTCCCTTAAAACTAAGTATTTATAGGGCTATTTGAGGGCTAATCAAGGGGCAGCGTCAGATTGGCGGACGCGTAAAAAGCCTGATTAGTCCCTATAGTCCCTATAGTTGGATTTCGCAATAAAAAAACTTACAACGCTTCTTTTATATCTTTCATTGAACTTGGTGAGAAGGTAGTCTCAATTCGAACTTCTTTTTTCAAATTTTCAATACCCCCATCAATCACTGTTGATGAACTCATCTTACGTACATTTGGGAGTGGAGCAGTTGAACTTATCGGTGAATAACTTAATCTTGGTACAACACTTGCAGAGTTATCTTCTTGACCATTAAATATTGGTTCTACAGAAGTGATATCTGGTTGCACCGGAGTAGTAGGTGTTACATCACCAAGTAATTGTTCTTCAGTAAGTGATTCTGATCGATATAATATCTGTGATGGAACAACGTGTAGTGGAGATACACGGGCAACTTTAGAATCCATTTGCTCTTTGGACTGAATCTTACCATTACTTTCTGTAGAAGTTTTTATGTTATTGATTTCAAAGTTTTTAGAGTTTTTAGGAATGTTTAAATCTACTGACACAGCAGTACTAGTTACTACTTTTGTACCTGTAACATTATTCGTATTTGATGTTTCATCAGAAACACTTTTAGTAGTAGATGTATTAGCAGTTGTTGCTTCCTTAATTGAAGTAACTGGTTGTACAGATGTGGAAGTTACGATTGGTCGTTTAATTACAGGTTTCCGTTTGATGAAACTTTTCTTAGCTGCTCCAGCTTCAACTGATGTTGAAATGATGGGAGTTATTTCTTTTTTAGGTTGCAAAGTTGAATTTGCTTTTTCTTGCAAATCAGTCTGTAGGGCACGTTTTTCTTCAGCAATTTTTTGCTTCCGCAAACGTTTCGCTTCCATGATTTCTTCAAACGACATAACGCCACCTTCTTTCTTTGCAGTAAGCATTGTTGACTTGATGGTTGAAGTCATGCGAGTTGATGATAATCCATCAACGATATCAGTAGATAATGTCGGTTTCTTTAACTAAAATTACGATGATCTTAGGTAACAAAATAAATATAAGCCATATTTATACCAGATTTATCAAATTGTTTAAACCTATTGTGCATGGGGGGAGGGGTATTCTTGCCAACTTTGGCGTGTAATTCTTGCTAGAAATATTATAGATAAGTAATATAAAAGTTTACATTATTATTCTACTGGGTATTGGCTTTGACACAAAGAAAACAGAATTTAAAATATCTCGTCAGAGAAATTTGAAAATTGGTCATATTTTACCTTGAAATTTTTGATGACTTCATCACCAAATGACGTTTTGAATGGTTTTTTTGCCATTTTGTTCCCCCTACTACAAGGCACATATGTGCTAAATTTAAACTCAATGCCATGTTCCTAGCAGATTTTAGCATGCCTACGTGTAACCTTAGACCCCCATGCACAATACATAAATAACATAAAATGCATACACAACATAAAATGCAATGCCGATGCTATGGGTGTTTGTTTTCATATATGGGTCTATAACTGATACTGATGTCGTCTGCAATAATTTTAGGCAACAGTCAAATTATTGCTTGTAAAAAAATAATACCTTATATTGCTTAATTGAAAGGGGGATCATTTTGCTTTTTTATCCCCATTTTAACTAAGATTTCAATAAGGATGTAATACAGGAGATGGGAAAAGGATATTTAACTCACTAAAAAGCTTTATAACAGAACCGTTTTCTTAAAATACAAGGACTAAACAAGGAACACGAGTTGAGGTGAAATGCACTCTCTCAAAATGTCAAAAAAATTTAAAAATATCGTCACAAAATCATCTTCGTCTCTTTCACCACTCCACCCCCCCCCCCCCAAAAAAATTTAAGACATAATCCTTGCATTCCCAGTAGAGCATTTTATTACGACTCCCCCCCCATCCCATTTTCAAATATTCAACAATATTTACCAAACCACTCATTTAATCCACCCCCAACAATTAGGAAAAAAGAGTAGGTTCATCTGAAAAAGTCTCCTTAATTTATTTCATAAATCGTTTTATTTTTATTATATCATGTGTAATTGTGCTTGCTTACAACGGATAAAAATTGATATGAATGAAGTGAATTTATGAGGGATTTTTTAAACGGTTCTCTGTATAATACCTATACCTAGCAAAAACGAGACTGGGCGTCATTTTTTATACAGTATGCACAGTTTTAGTGTCAGATTTTCTAATATTACAACATATTATGAAGAAATACTTACTGATATTATTTTTCTAGGCCCAGTATTTGCAATTGCTATAGGAGTTGACACTGATTTTGTAGTAGCTGATATTAAACTCTCACTGACAGCTAAAAGATACAAAGTTTATTCATTATATACTCCAGGAATAATTAGGGGGCCGCCCAAACTATTCATACGGAAATTTGTATAATTCTGTGATGAAAATGACACGATTTGGGTTACGAATTTTGTGGACGGTCCCTAAGAGTTCGTCTCAAACATTTGTTTAAATTCGCTTCACATTTCGCTTTATTCCTATCAATTTTCATCTCAGATGAAGTGTTATTGTGCATGCTTTGTATGCACAATAACACTTAATCTAAGGTGAAAATGAAACGAATTTTGAAGCAAATTTAAGCGAATATTTGAGACTAAACACAATTTAAAATACTTTATAAGTTTCACGCTATTTTAGCAGATAAAAATCTTTGTCGCTATTTGGGATAAATGCAAAAATCAGTAATCCAGCCTTCATCAATCACCATTACAAGACCATCCACAAAATTCATATACAAATCGTACCATTTTCATAACAGAAGTGTCTTTATGTACAAACACTCCTTCTGTATAAAAATTGATACATATTTTCATACGAATTTTGTGGACGATCCCTAAACTCAGTAGAAATAATGAGATTGTGAAACCACTTCTTTCATAGAATAATCTGTCATGATGGAAATAAAAATAAAAAAACAACATCAACGCGTCTAAAATTATTAACAACCTATTTTTTCAATGTACCAATGGTAAAGTGGTATCTTCCGAATTTACAGGGACAAAAGTGCAAGTGAAAAAGTGGAAAACATAAACTTGCAATGCTATTTAGATTAACAAATAAGTTTGAATGACAACCTTGCAATTCAAATCAAAGTAGTAAGCTAAGTGCAAAGATTTATGCGGCAGAAAAGTTGTCAAGCTTACCTAAAGGAGAACTTATAATGGGTGGTTTATACAGCTTCAAAGATTGACGCTTTATTTTATCCTCTTCAGAATTGGATCTTTTCACCTTCTTTGGCTTTACAGTTTTCTCAGTTTCGGAATTAGATGCTTCAACTTTTTTTGGATGCAGCTTCAGATCTTTCTCTACCTCAAAAATAGATGCTTTAACTTTTTTGGGATGTTGTTTCACATTTTTCTCTACCTCAAAATTAGATGCTTTAACTTTTTGTGGAAGTTGCTTCACAACTCTCTCTACCTCAAAGTTAGATGCTTTAACTTTTTGTGGAAGTTGCATCACAACTCTTTCTACCTCAATGTTAGATGCTTTAACTTTTTGTGGTTGAACATATCTTTCAGTATACATAGAGATTGGACTTTCATTGTCATCAGAAATTACAAGTATTTCTTTGTTTTGTACTCTGCGCTTTCTTTTTTCAGCCATAATTTCATCAAATGTTTTTACTTTGACTTGTTCTAATTTTGCAATTGGTTGTGGAATATCTTTTTGGACGGAAAGTTTGACTTTAGTGGTATTTTCCTTGTTATCATTTTCATTTTCATCATTTGTATTTGTTATTAGTGGTGACTTAACCGCCTGTTGTGAAGTTGTGGTAATACTACTTTTATCTTCAATTTTAATAACCTTTCTTTTTGAAGATGAAGAAATCTCTTCAATGTCTTTTTTGGGTGAGGCTATTTGTACAGGTGATGCTGACCTATCCTCAGATGATTTTGAAATAACACTAACAACACTTGTGATTATGGTTTTTGGTTTATCACTACTTTTAGAAGTTTTAAGAGACTTTTCTGATGTTTTATCTCTATGTTTTGATGAAAGTTTCTTGGTTGTATTAGCATTTCGGTAACTACTTGACGAAGATTTGTTGCTACGATTATGTGAATGTGATTTTGAAGTTTTCCGACGATATTTGGTTTTACTTGAGTCTTTTTTCTCTTTTTTTTGTTCAGCTTCATTAAGTTCCTGTAATAATTCATCATCTTCATCTTCTACTGAGAAGTTAATATCCGTTGTTTCATCTGGTATTACTAAAATCGGTTCAGCAATGTCAGTTTTAGTGTATTCGATTTCTGTTTTCTCATTTTCTTGCGATTCGTCCTCGTCCTCATCCTCACCTTTGTTATTTGTATCTTCATCATCATTATTTTCCTTATTATTTGATGTGTCATTTTCAGGTTCATTGGACGATAAGTCGTCTGCCTCATTAAGGTATTCTCGAATAGGAGAAGTATCTAATCCTAATTCAACAGCATCATCTTGGCTGAATGATTCGTCTTCAGGATTAGGAGAAACTATTTTTGATTCAATTTTGATTCGTTTTGTTTTGACTGATGGTTCTTTATTTTTGGTTTCTGCAACACTTTCATCTATGCTACGCTTCTTACCTTTATCATATTTTTCTTTTTCGTTTAAAAGGTTTTCAAATTCAGCTTTAAATTTATCCTCTTTTCTTCGCTTAAGCATATCTCGTAAAGCTCTTTCTCGTAACTTTTCTTCATAACTAACTTCTGAGTCACTATCTGCATTTGCAGCAGTTCGTTTTTTATGTTTTTTAGCAATCTGAACATTTTTATAATCTCCATAGAGAATTTCTAAAAAAGAAATGACTGAAAAATAATAGGTTTTCATAGAAATGACACTGACAATGTCAGCAATACTGGAAACTTTGTATTTGATCGAAATATTAAATACATCACTTGAAAAGAAAATCTTTAGCGATAAAATTGTAGAAGACAATTTTCCTCAGCAGGAATTACTCACAACTTTCCTATGCGATGTGAAATACATGAGCCCTTATTACTAACTTCGAAACCACCGCTACCTCAACTCTCCAGTATTGACATTGTTGGCAATTTATCGTCCATGTCTTCTTGCTATAATTTGTTTAATTTATTGTTTAAACTTAATTATCAAAAAAGAAAAAATTTAATTGCATTCGGTATTTTAAAACAAAAGGTTTTGTCTAAGACTACCAAAGGTTTTGCCAAATACATTAATGACCATGGCCGTCAGTCAGTTTTTGTGCTAAAAGAAGTGAGAATTTTCTTGCTTGTCTCTGTGAATTATTTTGCAGAAGACTTCTGAGACGAATGTCAAGACTATCTGCATAGTAACCAGGCTTTGAAATTTCAAAGTTTAGGGAAACAAATATTCATGGTTTGTGTCAATTATCATTGGCAGAAATGAGCGAACGAAAATGAGTTTCCCCCAGGCAAACTTTGCAGTAATGATTGGATTAAAACAAAAAATAGACTGTAATACTATGTCTTTTCACTCGCAAATAAAACTGTTTTTAATTATTAATTAATATAAGTTGCCATAACGGCATTAATTTAACGGCATTCCACTCGGAAATAAACATGGAATTAATATAGTCATAAAGAAGACAGATATAAGTAGCAACAAAGAAGTTAAAACAACATCCTTTCACTAGCATATTAAACTCAAAATAATAGTCGTATTAAAGGCAGATCTAAGTAACAATAACAGTATTAATACAACATAATGTGCAGTAACAATGCAGGATCTAAGGGAAACGAACTATCATTTGCGCGGTAATGACACGATTGCTACCCCCAAATTTCAAGGCCTTGTAACAGAAATAAGAATTAAGAGTGCACTATAATCAGCCCTCTTAATTCGTTAAAATTTAAGTTGGCACGACAATTTTTTTCTTCACACAACCCCCTCTGGAACGGAATTTTTCTAAAATCGCCAATTTCGCACCCTCTTACTCTATAAAATAGGGTTATAGGGATCGAAAATTTAGAACATTGAACTGTGAAGCAGTGTTTTATGGTTTAGTT
>JAUCNQ010119671.1:0-10756 GCA_032352715.1 Bougainvillia muscus
GACACTTCTGTAGGAATTTTTCAAATATTTACAGAACACATAATTTGAAGAACACATACAGATGGCTGCTTCCGAAGTTAAGTGGTTGAAAGGGGAGTGAGCAGGAACAGATTACTTAAGGGGACAGTATACCTTGTGTAGAAAATCAGAAATTTTGATTCTTTTACCCTGTGGCAAAAAAAATTATGCTCTTTCACCTGATCCAAACAGATGAAAATATTGTTTTTAACAAAGGGGCAAAATTGGGGCGAATGTAAAGACCCTGATATAAGAAGAAATTTATCATTTGAAATATAACTTCAATTAAAATATGGTATTTTACATTTCCTTCTGTTCCTTTATATTCACTTTTTAATAGACTTTTATGAGAGACAGCAAATATGTCCTTTAATCAAATATTACAACAACATGCAGTTGTACCTTTTCTTATCTGATCACCTATACATGGGAGCTTATACATGGACTGATGTTAAGTACATTATGTTAAATACATTATAGTACACTATAGCACATTAGTATATGTAATCGTAATCGCACGGTGAAGAGTGCAATTATCTTGCTGTAGCAGAGTTAAAATACTGTCGTAATGGTCTAATAGCTCGCTCAGGCATGAGTTTCCTTTTCTAAATCCGTGTTGATTACAGTTTAAAAGGTTGTTGGCACCCAAGTACTCTGTTAGATGGTTTCTTAGCACCTTTTCAAAAATATTGATGTGTGGTGTAAGAGCAATAGGTCTATAGTTTGCAGGAAGAGCTCTACTCCCTCCTTTGTGAATTGGTGTTATAATGGATTGCTTGAGTTTTGATGGTACCGTGCCAGTGTTTAACGATTTTTCCCATATTAATTTTAATGGCTTAACTATTTCTTGTCTACATAGCTTGAGGAGTATTGCTGGGAAGTTGTCCGGCCAGGCTGCAGCTGTTAAAGATAATTCATCTATTGCTTTGATAAGGTCTTTTTTAGAGACTTTTAGTGTCATAAATGGTTTGTCTACTTTTCTAATAGGTGTAATAGAACATTCTGTATTTATTGGGAAGAGGTGTACTGAACACTTTAGTATATTGGTTAGCAAGTATATTTGCCATTTCTTCATTATCACTAGTAAGATTTATTTAATAAAGGCCCATTTTTTGATTTAATTTTGGACATGCTATTTGCATATGCGTAAAAGTATTTAGTGTTTATTTTTATTGCATCCATAGCTTTCCTCTCTATATTGGTTGGAACTTTTGTATAGGTCTTGGAGTTTGAGCTCAATGTCAATTAATTCTTTATGGAGTTTTAGTTTCCTATTTGGAGATTTTATCTGTAGCAGAAGTCTGTTTATTCTACGTCTCCTCCTTGTCAGATTTCGACGCTGTCTGCTTTTTTTTTTTTTTAAAGGACCAAGTAAATTTAGCTCAGCCTCAGTGTTCTTATTTTTTGTAAAGCTTTAGCCTCAACTTGTTCTTACACTGTTCTTATTTTCCCCAAATTATTATAAGCCTGTTTGTTTTAAAATGAATGAATTTTTCCACATGTGGGGGTATTGAGAGCTTTGGCTTCAAGAAAAAGAATTTATGACTTTTACTACTTTTACTGTGCTAAACATCTTCCATCCAGTATGTATTCTTAAAATTAACTAAATAAGTTCAGCATAAGATTGTTCTTTGATTGTTCTATATTTTAGGGAGATTTCAGCCTCAACATTCTTATAAAATTGTTCTTATAAATTTTCTTCCACCAACCACTTTTTCCACCAATTTTTGTTCTTGACCTTCTATTTTATTATAATAAGGAATATAGAATATAGAAAATAAACAAGAGAGGGAATCAATCTATTTTAGGAACAGAACCTTAATTATAGTGCACAAGTACCTTAACAGTCTAAATTTTCAATAGTCTTAAATTTTATGAATTTCGCGATTTTTGAAAACATTTGCGAAATTAAAATCTCATGTAATTTTCAGAAATCGCTTGTTCGCGAAATAAAAAACTCGTGCAAATTTTCGAGAAACACTAATTTCAAGCAATTCAAATAAAAGTAGTCCCAAAAGAACATAACTAAGGGCAGTATTAAGAAACACACAAGGTAGTTTGCCTAAATTGGAACACTTTTGGAATGATTTGCGAAATTAAAAACCCGCCAGATGATTTCTTTGACCTTCGCGAAATTAAAACCCAGCGAAAATTAAAACTTTATAGGTATTTACAACATTTTTGCCTTTCGCGAGCACAAGCTTTCACTGTTGGGCTTTTTCTTCTTTAGAGAGCTTTATTTTGATCCATTACTGGAAAATTCTCTATTCTCAAATGTTGTTTTCAGATGATCTTTTTCCTTTTTCCCTATAGCTGAAAGTAGATAAGGGACCGTCCACAAAATAGAAGGAGTGTTTTTGTGCATGCTTGGATGCACCAAAACACTTCTTCTGTGATGAAAATGTTTCGTATTATAATACAAATTTTGTGGACGGTCCCTAAATGGCTTATTCTAAAAGAACAATTACATCAGAGCTGATTTGTAACTAATTCCAATCTATAACCTTGTTTTCATATGGCTTTTATGAAAGCGTAGAAACACTTGTTTAGAATTTTTATTTTTTCTTAAAAAGAGCTAAAAAAGACTGTGAAAAAGGTACTCAGGCATCATTTCCCAGTCTAACCTAGCATAATAAGCTCTGATTTGTTTTTCTATCAGGAGGAGAAGGAGAGACAAAAGAAAATGCATTTTTAACTTTTAGATATTCACTTCAATTTGTCTCAGTCATTTCATTTTCATCTCAGAAGAATTCTCATTGTGCATACAAAGTATGCACAAAGAACCTTCTTCTGAGATGAAAATTATTAGGGATGAAGCAAATTTATTTTGCTTGATTCCTATTACACTTTCTTTTTTTATAAGCATGAAGTTTATAAGCATACATAGGCTGGAATTCCTTGATATTTAAGCATAGGATAAGCATCTTCCGAGGCTGGATATAAGAAAAATATCTTTATTAAGAACATAAAATCATCTCAATCGAAAAGTTTATACAGAACGAAAGAAAACAAAGGAACAAAGAACATCAATGTCTTCTTATATAAAAAATTTGTGCTTTATGTCAAAAATGTTTCGCATTTTGTAAGCATATCATAAGCATAAAATGAAGCTCAAATGGAAGAAAACTAAGCATATCGAGGCTGGGCTCAAAATACACCATGCTTATAAAAAAAGAAGGTGTAATTTTCATCGCAGAAGAAGTGTCTTTGTGGACCTCTACCTATCACTACTACTCCTCCACTATACGTACTACTTCTAGGGAAGAGATTACATCATTTACTCTCAAGTTATTGTCTCTGAGATTTAACACTCCCTCGGACCCTGTGACTCTGAAACATGACCACTTTACAGAGAGACGAATCGACCACAGTATATTATCATAACCTTATTTGTATACTGTGGGGTGGTGAATCATAGCGTTACACCATATTTTCGTATCCGCCACATTCGCCACATTTGCTGCATCTATTCCCTGTTTTTTTTTCCCTGTTTTTTTTTACTTTTAATATTTTTATTATGCGGGCAACATATCAAAATTTCACAAAAAAAATCAAAGGGGTTTAGGCATGGTGGCCATTTTGCGAGTCTCGCTGTAGTTTTCGTAAAACTTTTCGTAAAGTCCTGTAACTTTAGTAAAAATAAAGTTATTGACTAAACAATGCCAAATATTTTGGAATTTTTTACTATATTTCTCTAGCCTGTCACATTCTGTAAACGATAGGGCCCAAAAATATCAAATAAATGTCTTTCAAAGGGATTTATATTCAAAAATTCAGTTTTCGGGCAAAAAATGCAGGGTTAGGTTTTTCAATTTGAGATGGCATAAAAGGGCAAGTTTTCATTTAAAACTGTTTAATTTGATTGAAATTAACGTTTTAAATTTTCTGGTCATTTAAAAAGTGTTCGGTTGGTCGGGAAATTATTCACCGGAATATCTGGGTAAGCCCTGTTTCAGAGGGTTGAGTTGGGTATAAATGTTCTGACTATTGATAAGACAGCTGGTATTTTAAAAGTAACGTTATTTAAATGTAAATTAAAAAATAGCTATAGTAAAAAGTTAAGTGCTGGTTGAGAACTAATGTCACTGGAAATACGGTAAAGCTATTCTTAAAGAGTAATAATTTTACTCAAAAAAGACACACCTGGGAATCAGAACACCTATGTTAATTACTTACTTGCTTACTTACTTAATTAAAAATTGGTAGTAAACAAGAAAACAGGGTTGGTCGAGATTATACTGTGGTGAAACTTTTTAATCTCAATCATTGTGTCTTCTAAAATCAAACATGATTTGAAATTGTCTGTGATGATTATTAATGAGGGAAAAAGTACAGTTCATATTTTTATCACTTTCATTTTCACATTTTCTATAGCTATGCACAATGCTAAAGTTTTCCACAAAAATTTCTTCCCTCAAGGTATATAATTGATTTGATACAGGGAATATTGGAATCTACTTTTGTGAAGTTTTCGTCATGCTTCAATAAGAAAAGCTTTCAAAAATAGAGAAATGGGGTGTATTGATGTCATATAAATGAGACCCTATTTCACTCCTTTTCAAAATCAACGAGACTGAGGCAGGAAAATAAGAACGATAACAGAGGCTGCTAGCTAGCTAAAGCTATACTTTAAAAAAAGCTTTTTAGAATGAACCATAAAAAATTAAACGGGGTATAATTTGTGGTAGCTAGTTGATGCTTCAAATCAGAGCTACAATATAACTAGCACTCAAATACACGAGGCTAGCCAGGCAAAAAGATATTTTCAAAATCACTCTTTGGGTTTTCTCCACTGCAGAGTAAAAAGATAACACAAATATATAAACAGAACATGTGTCTGCATATCGTGCTTTTGCAGTGCAACTTACTGATTTTAAACTAATGTTGGTCTAAATCAATAACAACAACCATAATATTTATATTTTTATTGACTGCATCATCGAAAGAAAGTAGCTAAATCTCCCCTACCTAACCTAGCTAAAATTCCTTTTTTACATCTTTTTCGTTCTTATGTGCTCTGCCGCTAAAAACTGTGCCCTTATGTGAAATGAAAATCGTCACGCGTAAATTATATCTGGTTCTCGCATATTAAATTATTTCTGGCCACGATATGGCCTCCTCTGACATCAGGGTCTTCTTTCATCTCGCCATCCCACAAATCAGAGAGAGATAAAGGACCCTGGGAACGAGGTTATTTAGGCTTTTAAAAAATTTCGGACGTCTTTAATTTCGGACGCTCGACAGTCGAGCGTCCGAAAATCATAACGTCCGAAATTTTTTGCATTTAATGTAAACACCAGAAAAAACCCATCTCACCATTTTCCGTAATGTTAGGGGTTTCCAAGGGGGTAATCAGGGAGCCAAAATAAAAACTACTTTTTGTCAATTTTGATCAACGTTTGAAGAAGAATTTGGGATTGAATATTCAAAAGTAACATGTGAAGATGATGAATATCAGTCTCTGAATGAGACTGTGCATTAGGACAGTATATATAAAAGAAAAGGCAGAAATAATGGCTAGAGAAAAAGACAAAATCCCAAAGCCATTATTTTATTTTTATTATTGCTCTCCGTTCGCGAAATTAAATTCTCGCGAAATTTATGAAAAGCGTCTTTTCGCGAAAATAAGTCCTCGCGAATTATTTGAAAATAGCTCATTCGCGAAATAAATCCTGAAAATGTCGCGAATTTTTGAGTTCGCGAAATTTAATCCTCGCGAAAATTAATCCCTTTTAAGTAATTTACACTTTCACCCGTACGAAGAAACCACGACCAATTATTTTGAAGTAGCCTACCTTATATACCGCTTCGTTCAAGGAAAGGTCTACCCAGGCAGGCTAATTCTTAAAACGTGGGTCAGCAAGACAAAGATTGGTCATTTGCCACATCATAATTAAAACCCTTGTTGAGACCGCCGAAAGTCTGGGAAAGTGTGACCCAGAAAAAATCCGTGTCTCCTGATCGACGACGAAGCCTGTCAAACCAAGAGATTTTGAACAAAGTTCGAAAATCTAACAAGAATTTTATTTCTCGAAAACTTTTCTACTGACAAGAGATTTGCAATCGTTATTCGTTGATAATGTCAACAAGAATGGAAGGGGAAAGTGGAAAGAATAAGGAAAAGTACGATAAAATCGATAAAGTTGTAACAAAATATGTCACTGTTTTGGACAAATGGCAGAGAAAAGTCGATGATATACGTCAATTTCACCATGATATTTGGGCAAAAACTCAACAAAGTGAAGTTATACACCAACATCGTACGGGTAGTAGAGTAGAAAAGCAAACGAGAATTGTTGGCTATGGGATGCAGACGAACATAGACTTTATGTTTGAGGTCAGTGGGCTGAATGTTGACTGCGATAAAGAAAGTAGCTCTTCAGGTATATATCTCAAAGTCGGTAAAGAGTCAGAGGTATTTGGACTGGTTTACATGGTTAATGAGAAGAAAGAAGAGCTTCAAAACAACATAAACTTTTCCGCCATATTCACTGACGACGTATTCCACTGGGATAAAGACGAACAAGCATTCTTGATAAAACCGTCTCAGTTAAGAAACAACGTAATGCATCAAAGTGGGTTTGAATACAAACAAAATCAACCAATTTCAAAGAAATGTCCATTGATACCAGGCAAGGGTATTGTAAATGAATACGACGCTGTTCCTTGCTTGAGACTGGGGAAATGGCCAAAAAGTGTGTCGCATTGGATTGAGAATGAATCTGAGGGAGTCTTTCAACCTGACTGGAAAAAGAGCATCATGACTGAAAATGTCCCTATTTTTCTTGTTCCTACTGGCAACCGTGACTCACAAACTTGTGAAGATGAGTTTCGTTTATCTTTTTCAATTGTGGAGATAGAGTGTTTTTCCAAAATGGATGATTATGTTCGGACACGCGTTGGTTTAACAAAATTTGTTTTCCAATCTTTATTCACATCAATTGATATGTTGAGTTGGTTCCATGTTAAGTATCTGCTGTTAAGTATGACAGATAAGTATTACAAAACCGCAATAAGATCAATATCTCCTCTACAATATGTCTTTGAATCATTAAATGAAATTTCTCAAGCAGTGAAAAATAGAAGCATTTTACACGTATTTATTGACAATTGTAATATATTTCCATTTTACAAATTATCTAAGGAGTCAGAAGTCTTGCATGAAAATATTATCAAAAATGCTGAATCATACGTATTAGATCTGCTTGAAGGGCATTTGCAAAAGGAGTTGAAAATCGTAAAACAGGAGAACTGGTTTGGAGATGCTGAAAGAGCTCTTGCTGAACTTGAGAGTGATTTGTCACTGCGAGAGTATGTGAATGGATACTTGATTCGTCGGTTGACAGTGGCGGATCCAGAGCTTGAAAATAGTAGGCAAGTACCTACGAAGAAGTGTAATACGATTAAAATTTCAAAGAAATTTTAATCGTTTTACACTTCTTCGTAGTTGTTTGCCTACTCCTGGATCCGATCCTGGTTGAGTGTTATCACATTTCCTTTGTCAACTCAACAAAAGTGCGTACGATGTTCACCAAATATGGTAAAAACGAAAACCTTGCGAGGATAATACTGATGGTTAATGTATCGGGTAGCCGATAATAAATCGCTTGATATCAAGGAAAGTCAACAAGGAATCGCTACTAGCAAAGGAGATAAGTTAAGTATCGCAGCACACGAGGTTTTCGAAAACTGTATACAAGCTGGGTCGTTGGAAAAAATTCCAAGTTGTATACCTGCAGATTATTTTGATGATGACTTCACTGGCGATGAGATAGGTGTTTCAGTGACAAGATATCACAAAGATATCATCCCAATGGATGTTCCATTGAAACACGTTATGTCTTCCTTAACAAATCTGTACGAAACATGTCCAAGATTTTATGTCCATCCAACGCTAATGCTGAAACATCTGCAGCTCCTGCACTATTTCAATTACCAATTACCTAAGGATGATACAAAGGGGAACTTCCTTGAAAAGTTTAATGAGCTCATTAACATTTCATTTAAAATGTCGTCCAAGGCTCCTTATTTCGGGAAATTGTCATATCGTTTTTCAGCCATGTATTTGCTGGACGGATACAAAGCTCTGTTCCAAGAAAACAACATTGACTATGAATTTAACGTTGATTTAGAAAGTGAAATGAAATCATCAGCAATACGGAAGCTTCGAACTGAAGTAACTTTTATTAAGTTAGAAATTTCTTATGGACATATATAACAGATGCGAATTAAGTAGTAAGACAGAAAAGGTTGGATAACTATTGGTAATGATAACAGTTCTGCTTTTCTGATTTGTCTTTTCATTATACAGAGTGTCTCTCAAAAAATAGAATGCTTTGTTTGATAGACAAAAGAAAAACATTAACAGCTAATAACGTTCATGCCATAATTCAGAGAAAGGGTCACGGAAAGATTTAATTCACATTGAACATTTACTTCACAAAATATTTTGTTTTTACTAAATAAATAATTAAACCACTTTTCTATATAAATATAATTTATAATACACCTTATCTATACTTTACTTGTCTATACTTTACTTGTATTTTCATATATATGGAGTTTCTTTATGCATACTTAGTATGCAACAAAGGCAATTTCTCAGTGATGAAAATTGTACGGTTTGCGATACGAATTCTGTTTGTTGTGACTGGTCCCTTACGCATTTGTGGTGAAATAAGATTCTAATTAACCTAAAATTCACGAGCCTTTCTGACGTTTAATTGTATCTGTCGTTTTTAATTAAATTTGCGACGAGTAGGTTTAGTCGTCTTTTTACGCACAGGTTGCACGTGTCTGTTGTTATGACGAGGATCATAATGCTGATAGAAAGTTTATAAAACTTTCTTCAAGTCAAATTTCATTTCTTGTGTACGATTTTTCGATTTACAACAATGTGATCACTTTTCCACAAGAAGCTGTGACATTTAAGGTTACTTCTTCTTTCAAAACTTGGCCTTTCTTCATTTTTCGTCTAAAAGAATTCATCACATCACCATAAATTTTCATTTTTGCATTTACAATTTTAATGTCAGTCTTTCTTTTTTTGAAAACAATGGATGCTGTCTTCTAAAAAAATAATGTTTCGATTCATTTTATTGAAATAAGGAATAGTCCACAAAATCGTATGGAAATTCGTATCAATTTTCATACCAATTTTGCGAGTGAGTTTTATGTTTAACGTGGTTAACCTCCGAAAGTTCGAGGAACTTATTTCCAAGAGGGACCACGGCTTAAGCTGAAGGCCCTGGCGTATTTAATGCTCCTCTGAGCTACACGACCCCCTAAAGGGTAGGTGCTCTCCTAGACAACCTCCTACAATACCCGATGATCACTGTGAACCAGCAACCCAATTTCCCTCACATGGTATGGGTTGACCCGAGGAACAGCTTTTCAGACATGATACCAAGCATGCCGAGCACGGGTTTCGAACCCTTGACCATCAGATTACAAATCCGATGACTTGACCACTAGGCCATGCTCGCATAATTTTCATACAGAAGGAGGGTTTTAAGAAGAGCGTTTTTCCTAAGACACATCTTGTAAATGAAGATTGGTACAATTTCTCATTCGAATCTGTGGATAGTCACTGTATATATTCATAACAAAGAGTCTTTGCGAACAGCGTCAGAACTATATACGGCCTAGAATAAAAGGCCTGTAGATTTGCTCACTTTGAATTAGAGTATACCTTTCTACCCAGAAATAAGTACATTAATTATATGAGCAAATCCTGTTGGAACAAGTTATTATTGTTTATACATGCTTTGAAAATTAACACTACTGAAAAATCATGTTATCCAATTGATCAACCCGAAGTTCTTCATTGGAAAAACATAAGACAACCTCTTTTTCCGATGGAGGACTGCAGGTTGTAGGGCCGTTGAAAAGGGAATTGTATATGTAAAAAAGTCCAAAAAATACCTAGTTTTCAAAGAAAACTAGGTATTTTTAGGACTATTTTGCATAAAAGGGGCAATTTCTTGACCCTTGAAAGGTCTAGAATAGGGTCTTGGTTGACCATATAGATAACATGATTTTTCATGCAATTTATATGTTTTGACTTCTTACCATATTTTGTAATGCATTTTTGACAGCGTTCTGAATAAAACAATCTAAGCTTATCTTGTTTTTCATTCTTATGACATGAATGACATTTCACTTTTTCACCTTCACAGGAGTAATACCACCATGGATAGATAGGATGACGATAGAATGTACCACTTGGGGGTGCCTGTTCTCCTTCGCAATAGTTCAGTTTTTCACCTAGATAATAACATAGTAAATTAGTAATGGAATCTTAGATTCTTTTCGTGGCATTGTGTACAACTTCTCTTTAGGTGTAGATAATACGAGTTTTATCCATTTAATGGCTAGTTTCCAATCAAACGGACATACTTGCTTTAACTATCCTGGAGCATTTTGCTTCAGGATTATTAAAGCGTGTGTGACAATTTTGTTACAATCCGGGGTTAAAGGGTTAAAGACAAAACTCGAATCGAAATTCGTATCAGTTTTTATTTGACAGAAGTTTGTCCACAAATTTCATATGGAAATTTATATCAATTCCTATACAGAGGGAGTGGCTTTGCGCATACTAAGATATGCACAAAGACACTTATTCTGTGATAAACATGGTGATGTGATAAAAACACTTACATGACGTTGGATGCATAAGTATCTTTTCAGGAATTTTCCATTCTTCTTTTGGTTTTTCCATAGTGATTCCAAGTTGTTT
>JAUCNQ010119682.1:0-18897 GCA_032352715.1 Bougainvillia muscus
AATAACACTTCATCTAAGGTGAAAATGAAGCGAATTGTGAAGCGAATTTAAGTGAATTTTTGAGACGGTCCCTTAAACATATGATAAAATTCTATCGTGACGAAGGAGTAGTTTGATAAATGCTTGATGCACGACAATTACTATAAATCAAAATAAAATTAAAAATCTTTTCATACTAAATGCTGATGACAAATTAAGAAAATTGGTACCATGACACTCCACCAGTAATAACATTCAAAAACCACCTAGAGTCGTAATGTACTGAGCACTTTTGGAGCTGACAGAGACGTTATTTGCTAGTCGTTTTCGCGGGTCACTTTTATCCAAACTTTGTTGTAAAAAGTCTCATGATTTCCCTGTATTGCATAAAACTTGTATATAGTATACAGTCAACTCCCACCACCTCGAACCTCCAAGGGGGCGGGGAAAACGTACGAGATAGCGAGAAGTTCGAGATATGAGAAAATGTTCGAGATATGAATAATGGCTAAGGGACCGACGGATTTATTGAAAGAACGTTGTTTTAATAGGGAGCTTACGCACAGTCTAATCTACGACGGCAACGTGGTACTTACCTTTGTGTATATAGGCTACATGCATTCCATCCTTCAGGATGGAACGCATGTAGCCTATATACACAAAGGCGAATTCAACGTTGCCATCGTAGATTAGACTGTGCGTAAACTCCCTAATGTTGTTTATGTTGCACATCTTGTATACGAAGACCAAATATAGGCTTTTATTTGCGAGTTAAAGGACGTTGTTTTAAACGTCGTTTATACAGTATATATTCACCTTATATATGAATCTCGAATAACGTTTTATTTCTAAGTAAAAAGACGTTGTTTAACTTCGTAACGTGAAAGTATCTATTATATACGAACTTTAGTATTATCAACATTAGTATTATCGTTTCGAGCAAAGGGACGTTAATTTAATGTCGTTTATGCAACATGCATTCATCTTGTATTACGAGAATGAAATTGACAGTAGTCTTCGTCAAGACAGGCTGAAATATAACTTGTAAAAACAAAATAGCACGTCAGCCGAAATAAAAGTTTAATATTAATTATTGATTATTTACCGTGCTACAAGACATGTCTTTAAAAGTATAGAGTATGGAATTTGCAAGTAAAAGAACGTTGCTTTAACGTCATTTGTGCTGTATATATTCATCTTATGTACGAGTACCAAATGTAGTGTTCTATTTGTGAGTGAAATGACATTGTTTTCACAGCGTTTTCGCAGCATATATTAGGGAGTTTACGAACAGTCTAATCTATGACGGTAACGCTGTATTTACCTTTGTGCATATAGGCTACTTGCATTCCGCCCTGAAGGATGGAATGCATGTAGCCTATATAGACAAAGGTGAGATCTTCGTTGCTGCCGTAGATAAGACTGTTCGTAAACTTCCTATTCAACTTGAAAATGGTACGAATGAAACAAATTCATGAAACGAAATTTTAAGATAATCCTAAGGTTTTCAGAAAAGTCGTTGCGTGTTAGAAACTGTAGGTACCATTTTCCATAGTATGCACAAAGGCACTTTTTCTGAATGAAACTTCACACGAATAAAAAATAAGATTTGCATAGAGATAATTTCTATATACCAACTAAATTATTAGCAGCAGTGATTGCATGAATATCACCAGTCAAATGAAGATTGAACTAAAAATAAGATGGAAGTTAAAAAATCTACACATAATATCAGTTTAGGCTCGATCTATTTCTTTATGTACGCTCTCAACGTTCTGTGTGTTTACTTCTATTTTTGATTGTTTTTACTGCCTACGAACGTTAAGAAGACAATGCATTGTAATTCTTGACCAATCAAAAAAAGCTGAAAACAAACAGAGCGTTCAACTGAAAAGAAATAGATCCTTAATAATAATACTTCTGTATGCACGAAACCCTCCTTTAAAGCAGTGGTGTAATATTGCAAAAACGTCATCTCTAACTAGTCACAGTTTGAAATGTAAATGGAAGTCAGAGGAAGCCATGGCATTGTAAAAAAATACCCTGACTTAAAAAAGACTGGACTGATTGCTGCAAACAACATTCACGATGATACAAACACAACTGGAGCCAACACGGTTTGGGTGAGTTAAATAAGACCACATAATAAGTCAAACCATCAAATTCTTACTAGATGCATTCAACGTCCTATTTTTTCATGCAAGAAGTATCTTTTTGGATTAGGTATATCAGCCAGAAACAAGTACTTGGGTACGGAGTGGAGGCGGCTAGGTCGATTAAGACCCTGATGTGATGAAGGTCAGCTACTTTAATATGTATTTCGTAAGCGGGAAAAGTTGCTACCACTGATTATGCCAGCCTCGTTGTTATTTGGTTCACAAAATCACTGAAATATTGTGGAGGGGCTGTTATTGTTGCCTTGATTTTGACTCGATGCACCCCTTTGTTGAGTCGGTCTTGTAAATGTTACGAACGTGACACAGAATGGGAAAGAGTGAACTGGGAAAGAAATTGAAAACAATAGATTCGAATTCTCACATGAACATTCGAAATTAACAACAATTTAAAAAAATAATAATATCTAACCTCTTCCATTGGAATAACTTGAGAATATCCACCTCCCGCTGCTCCACCTGTAACAGAAAAGTAATATATTCACTATATTTACCGTATTTCCTCAATTAAACGCTGCTGCGTTTATTTAATTTCGATACTTTTAGGTGTGGCGTTTATTAGAGGGCGGCGTTTATCAGAGGGCGTTGTTTATTTCAAACGTAAAAATTGTAAAAAATGTGTCAATTCAACACGATACGATATTTCTTTAAAACCATGCATAGTGAAACGAAAAGAGAATTAAACGTATGTGAAAAAAAAAAATTATTGAGAAAAAAACAAGATAAAGCCCTCTAAAAAGTGCATGTTCGATTTGTTTGAACAAATAAAATGACCCTTTAAGCCTTTCTTTCAATAGACGCCGCTTTTGAGCATGCGGCGTTATTAGAGGGCGGTGTTTATTTCACCGTGCCTTTCTCAGATGCAACGTTTATTGGAGGGCAGCGTTTATCAGAGGGCGGCGTTTAAAAGAGGAAATACGGTATGTATTTATATATTCATTTGTTTTTTATCGCGTTTGCTTTTATTAGTTTCTTCTTTACTTTTACTTTACTTTTTAATATGCCAGGACGGGCATTGAAAGCAGTCTTTTCGTATATATATGTACATATTACTGAAGCTGAATGAGTAAATAAATAAATACATTTAACAACAATCATACCGTTTTCATCACAGAAAAGACACTCCTTCTGTGATAAAAATTGATACGAATTTCCATAAGAATTTTGTAGAAGGTACCTTAAATAAGAATACTAAGGGATCGTCCACAAAATTCGTATGGAAATTCGCATCAATTTTCATACGGAAGGAGTGTTTTTGTGCAAAACACTCCTCCTGTATGAAAATAGATACGAATTTCGATACGAATTTTGTGGACGGACCCTAAGGTGTAGTTTAGGCTTACTCATCATATAAAGGAAGAAAGGGATCAACCCTCAAAATATCATCTAAAAATGGTAACACATGCTTTGACAATCCCGCAGAATGCATTTTAGAGGCGCTGAACAAGCAAAATTTGAAAGAACACAAGGTTCAATATCTGTGTCAAAAATTGTACCTTATTCAACAAACAACATAAATGCCAAGTTGCCGCATCCATTTCTCTGGTGTCTTTAAAAATTATTTTTTTGAGGATGGACAGTTAGATGGACAGTTAGAAGGGACTGGTTTTATTACAGAATAAACCATAGCAAACCTTTTATTCCAAAAGTTGGTCCTTGAGATGGTTGACGTACACAAGCGAAACATTGTTTATTTAAATGAGAACCCAGGGCTTGACTCAATCCAATCGTAGTAGTGCTTTTACCTTCACCAAGTGGAGTTGGAGTTATACTAAAAATAGAAAGAAAAAAGTGTGTCAGAAAAAGTGTCTTTGAGCATACTTTATTTGAGATGAAAAGAAAACTATATGTGAACAAATTGAAGCAGATTTTGAGACAAACCATAAATAAGCGAGGCCTTATATATTAGATCGTCGAAACCAAGCCTTAACATACAAGATAATAAATCGTTTCCATTGAAACTCTTTAATTGACTTTTTAATTTTTTTTATGCGATAAAATAATTAATTTATTCGTTAAATGACTATATATACATGTAAAAAGGGTTTATTGATTAAAATATTAAAAAGAAACAAAAAACTTTCCAGATAAGAGTATTTGGTATTCAATAAATGCATCAAAACGAAAAAATTCCTAAAAAAATTTGCATTCCCTAGCAAGATAAAAAAAAAGCAAACATAAGGCGACTGGAGGACGACTGAGTATTGCAGCGACACTAGCTAAACTTTCAATTAAAACTACATACCGCATCTTGTGGTGCTGTATGCAATTTCGCATTGACTATTTAATTGATTTTATTGTTCATTCACACCTCCGTTTTAGATTTTTAACATTACTTGTACACAAAAATGTTGCTTGGATAAGCAACGAAATATAGATAATTAAATATCATGTTTAAACTTCTCGTTATTCTTTTTATTATAAATACATTTGTTTGAAAATTAGATCACAAAGTAAAACTTTCAATTCTGAAGTATTAGGTTTGCTAACTGTCCTCGCATCAATGCAAAAATACAACATTGTCATGATTAAACACTATCTACCAGTGTGAAGTAAGACAAGGACCTATAGAATATTCAGTTCTTAGAGTAGGCAGGAGTCAATTTTTATTGGCAACAGTTCAAAATGTTTGACATATATAATGATATAATGTGTTAAAGATTGTTGTGTGCAAATGGTTGGTTACATGTTTTAAGTATCATAAACCTTTTTCAAATGTATTGATTTTTCATGGAGTAAAGAAATATTTACTAACGTTTCCAGCATACAAGTCTACTGCGTTTAAATTTAATTTAACCATTAAAGCATTAGACACCACCAGGATAAACATGTTACCAAAGAATAACTTCCTTTTGTTTAGAAATTTAAAAGATGAACAAAGTACTCCCCTACTTAGTGCTATTGCTTTTACTCATAAACAATGTGGTGGCTGACCCTAAAGCCAAAGAAGTTGTCAAAGAAATGGATGCAATTATTGAACATCAAATAGCATGGGATAACTGGACAGAATGGCATTCGTTAATGCAAAAATTCTTTATGGATGATATGATTTATGATACAAACTGGACACCAAATAATGATCTTGGAAATTCTACAGGAATACGAGAATGGTGGAATAGAGAACATATTCCTTGGAATTTGGCGTTTGATAATGCAACATTTAATCAATTTAGTAAGGCACCGTTCACAAAATACGTATTATAGCATTTTCATCACAGAAGATGTGTCTTTGTGCATAGTTAGTATGCAAGAAGACTCTTTTTCTATTTGAAAACGGATTAAAATTTCCATACGAATTTTGTGGACCAAAGAGGCCGCTGTATTTATTTTGAGGAGAGAACAACCACAAAGTTCGCGGTAAAACCATAAGAAATGTCCTTGTTACATACACAGTATGCACCTGTACACTTTTCCGGGTCTGAACCAAATGATTTCTTAGGGATCGTCCACAAAATTCGTACTACAAATGGTAATATTTTCATCACAGAAAAACTTATTTCCAATATTCGTAGGTGGCTCCTATAATGGTAAGTGGTGTAGAATTTTCACCCAAGGAAATATCTCAAAGAATACGCTTAATATCTTATGGCTGAAAATGTATAAGGACACTTCATCTGAGATGCAAATGAAGCAGTATGGAAAATAAGCTCTGTGAGGAGTAACTCATTTTTTTTTATTTAGTTTTAATTGGGGAAGAGAAAACAGCAGCAGCAACAGACTATGCCATTGCTAGATGGAAAGGTGAAATTGGTACTATAAAACCAACCAATAAAACAACAAAGATTCGGACATTTGATTTCTATTTGATGGGTGGTGAAAATGATGATAAGATATTGTAAGAAAAACTCTAGATCAGCATTATTTAGAGATCGTTAAAAAATTCGTATATGAACTCGTATCAATTTTCATACAGAATGAGTGTCTTTGTATGCACAAAGACACTTCTTCTATGATGAAAATGGTACGATTTTGGATACGAATGCAAACAGTGGCCGAAATAGTGGTCCGACCCCGGTTTTTTCACATTGTTCGATCAATATTTGCGCCCAACAGTTAAAATCAAGCATGTAATTCTTCTAAACTTTGTATGGGCAGAAAGTTGAATTTATTTTACTTCCAGTTTTGCTCACCAATTGACAGGTGGTCTTAGGAACCTGCCAAATGAAGTGAAGACATTGTCTAATACGTATTAATAGATTGTTTCAATTTTATTCAAGAAGAAGTGTCTGCCTGCATACGAAGTACAGAAGCATCCCTCCAGAGGTGTTCTTCAAAATATCTGTTCCGTAAATATGCAGCAAATCTCTAAAAAATCGAGCATGGTGGAGTGCATTTTTAGCATAGTTGCCGGCTTTATGCCTGCAACAATGCTAAAAATGAACTCCACCAAGGACACTTCTGTTAGAATTTTCAAATATTTACATAACACATAATTTGAAGAACACATACAGATAGATGGCTGCTTCCGACAATCCTGCAGGATAGTTAAAGCATCTATGACTATGTTATTGGATTATCTAGGCATTTAAGGGTATATATTTTATATACTTATTTTTAATAACTAAGGAACTGTCTACACATACAAGGTTTATTGGAAATACGAAGGAAGTAAACTTCCTTGAAAATACGTATCGATTTTCATATTAGAAAACGTATCTTTTGGGCATACTTTGTATGTACAACACCAGTTCTCAGAGGCGGACTCAGGACATGGTTTTACCTAGTCACAGCACCGTAATGGAGATTCAAAACATGCTCAAAGTGATTAATTGTTCATAGAGAGCTTCAGGTAAAAAATGGCTATTTATATCATTTATTTTTGACAATAAAGACGGTTATTGATCATATCACTTCGGAAGCATCCCTCCAGAGGTGTTCTTCAAAATATCTGTTCGGTAAATATGCAGCAAATCTCTAAAATATAGAGCATGGTGGAGTGTATTTTTAGCATTGTTGCAGGCTTTAAGCCTGCAACAATGCTAAAAATGAACTCCACCAAGGACACTTATGTAGGAATTTTTCAAATATTTACAGAACACATAATTTGAAGAACACATACAGATGGCTGCTTCCGTCACTTCATTGCCATATAAGATCAACGTCCTTGATAAGACTTAATAAGACTGTTTGATTCCCTATCTGATTCTGATAGCTTAGTCATCTCTGGCTTTAAAAACGGGCAAAAAACAAAGCTAGATTTTCTTTAAAACTACCACAGGTATCTTACAAGTCTACGCCTGTGGACTTTGCCTGTCCTTTGTGTTCCCATTGCCCGACAATGATTTATGGTTACTTACATAATAAGTATAAAAGGAAACTTCTCCAAGGGGTTAATATCATTTACCAATGTTAACCCTTTATTACTCGATTGTAACAAATGGTCACACACACTCAAAGAATCCTGAAGCAAAATACCTCAGGAATTTTTAGGTGTGTATAACCATTTGATGGACGACAGGCGTTAAAGGGTTAATGATCACTTGCGATCTTTGTATAAAGAACTTTCCCATTTTTATCTCCGATAAAAGGTTTTTATCTTGGTCCTTTATTATCTATTTATTATCACATCACAAATGTCATCTTCAATTAAGTAGATCTAATGCAACGATCACCCAACTAGCATAAATTCAAAAATAACGACTTAATGACGTCACGACGTCGATTTTGGCCCTGTGTTTAATGGGCAACAAAGCCGGACGTCATTTTAACGTTTTTACGCATAGAACAACAAACAGTAGTACTGGGGTGATCGAATTGTTAAGAAAAAACTGATTCGGAGAAGGTATGGGAACAGTCTTCTACTTGTACAAATAACATTAAGTTAGAACTCGTTTGCATGAAGACTTTCTATAGGCGAAATGAATTGTCATGGCTTCTGTGATTGGTTAAATTTTTCCGACGGAAAAGTTCATTTCATTTCGCCCATTTTTCATGTAAACGTGTCCTTAGGGATTGTCCACAAAACTCGTATCGTAATACAATTTTGATCACAGAAGAATTGTTTTTGTGCATACAAAGCACTGCATGAAAATCAATTTCGTATTACATGTGATAAGTTGACATCAATTGATTATTCTCTAAAATGTCAAATAATTATCCGCAGATTTTCTCTTTATGACGTTTAGAAACGTCAAATAATCATACTATGTAATCCGAAACGGATTATCCCGAAGTTCATGCAGTAAAGTATGTACTTTGTATGCACAATGACACTTCATCTGAGATGTAAATAAAACAATTTGTAAAACGAACACTGCACGAAATCCAACTGTATCCGGACTTTTTTTCAGTTCCTATTCGTCGGTATTAAGACAGAATGCTAGCATTCTGTCTTAATACCGACGTATACGGGCTGAATACAGGAGAAGACGGACTGTATAAAGGTCCGGATACAGCTGGATTTTGCGCAGTGGAATTATAATGAATTGTTTTCAGACGAACCCTTATTACATGGCCATGCGAGATGTTAAGAACGAACTATATGCCAAGTTATTCGTTTTGTTGCTTTCAAATATTCAATTGTTATCAATTTTCATTCAGAAGAAGTGTCTTTTGTGCACACTTTGTATGCCCAATGACACTTTATCTGAGATGAAAATTAACCAATTTGCAAATCGAATCATAATGAATTATTGAGATGAGGCCATTTTAAAAGAATATCAAAAGATGTTAAGAAGAACTATGCCAAGTTATTCGTTTCGTTGCTTTTAGATATTGTTTTGTAAGAGCTTTATTCGTTGCACCATTATTAAATAATGTTGTAGCAAAGTCATATTTTTTCATTAATAATGCATAATGTAATGGTGGATTACCACGTATATCTTCCATATTATGATCAGCACCATATGTTCTTAACATTTCAATTGATTCTGTTGAACCGACCATAGCTGCAAAATGAAATAAAGCAATACCATCTTCATTTAAAGCATTTATATTCAATTCTGGATGTTCTTTCATAACAGTACGAAATAAATCAAATTGTTTATATTGTACTGCATAAAATAATATTGCATGTGGAGACATTCGATCATTTGTATTAGCACGTGCTCTACATATAGGTGGTTCAACATTACGTTGATCAAAAATTTCATCAAATTCATGTTTTGATACTACTAAACTTTTTATGGCACGTCTATCATCGTGATAATTATTATTATTTTCAACAACTTCTAAAGTATTCTGATTTTTATGACATTCAGACGGAGGAGATCTTGATAATGAATTTTCAGCTGTAGGTTGAGTGTTATTTTCGTGTGAAGACGGTACTACGTCTTTCTTTTTTGTAAAACTAGCACGTTCAAATAATTTTCGTGCAAATGTTTTAGGTTTAGACATTTTTTCTAAGGTTTTGACTTGAAATTTCTGTATTTTTTTTTTTAGTATTTCTTCTTTATTATAGTTATTTTTATATAGTTGCATTACTCTCTTAAATTAGATTTTGTCACGTTAACACTTTCATGCAGAATGTTGTAAAATGGTCACACATACTTTAACAAACCTGCAGCATTCGCAGCAGGATTTTTTTTTAAGTATGTGTGTCCATTTGTAATATTGTGCACGAAAGGGTTAATGTCCATGGCTGATTTAAACCTAGTCAAAACAGAGGCGAATTCAGAAAATGCTTTTACTTATTCACAGAAATAAAATGGAGACTCAATGGCATTAATTTTTTAATTACTTTATGTATGATAATAGTCTGTAAAGACCTATCACCGTACATAAAGTTATTAAGAATGAACACTTCTTGCGATGTGATGTTTTGACTAGGGCCGGATGCGACACTGCAAAGCAACAAGATAGTAAAAACAGTTAAAACTAAAGGTGTTTGAGCCCCATAGATCAAACATATTCCAGATCGGTAATATATCCCTTCTATAGAAACTCTTTAATATCGTACATAATCTTATCAATTACCATCTCAAACGAAGTGTTTCATACACAACTTTTAATATATATAACCCTTTAATGCCTGATGCCCAAGCAATGTGCTTCAGGTCATACCTGGGAGGTCATCTTTGGTCATACACACTTAAATAAACACTCCCATTTAATAGCCACTAGGCTTAAAAGGGATAAAAATGCCTTTGAAAATGATAAAAAATGTTGACGAATGATTTTTACTTAAACAAAAAAACAACAGCAACAACTGTAACGAAGAGGTTTTTGTGCAAAGCTTATGTAGAAAACACTTCTTCTAAATTGAAAAAGATACAAATATTGATCTGAATTTTAGCTAGTATTAACTACTTGTAAATGTGCAATCAAAAAAACAACAATAATAAATATTATACATAATATATTTACATATATCCTTTTAACGCCTGGAGTCCATATTTAATAGTCATACACACTTATATGACCATGAAGCATTTTGCTTCAAGATTTTTAAAGCACGTATGACCATTTTGTTACCATTGTTACGTATTTTGGACAACTTGCTGTAAGGGACAGTCTCAAAAATTCGCTTAAATTCGCTTCACAATTCGCTTCATTTTCACCTTAGATGAAGTGTTATTGTAACACGTAAGTGTAATAACACTTCATCTGAGGTGAAAAGTATTAGCGAATTGTGAAGCGAATTTAAGCGAATTTTTGAGACGGTTTCTAAGTTACATAAGAACACACAACTACTTGAAATTCAGCAGATTTATGGTCGATGCTCAGTTGTTTATAAATTCTAACCAGGAGCGTAAAAACTAACAACAAATCAAAAAAAGTTTATATTAAAAATCATTTTCATTTTTATCTTAGAGGAAGCGTTTTTGTGCATACTTTGTATGCACAAAAACACTTCTCCTAGGATGAAAATGGTACTATTTATAAAATAAACTTTTGATAACATTCTTCCTAACTACTCTCTAAAAATAAGATGTTTAGTATATTTTAATATGGTTTGTTTTTCTCTGATACCATTTTTCATATTGACCTCCTATTATTTAAACTATTGACAAAAAAATATTACTAACGATTTAGGTAATTTCTCATTTGTATAGAAAATGATTTAAAACAACATAATTTTTTTTGTTGATAAAATACAGAATCAAAAAAAAATGACGTAATATTATACCAATTAAATTAATTAAAATTAAATTTTCTAATTGATTCGATATTTAATGGAAATGAATATATATTCTAATAGAGCAATAGCAATCGATTGAGATAATATTAAAAAAATACAAGACCTATAAATAAACTTAATAGCTTTTTAACTAAAAAGATTTTTTAAGTTAGCTTTTGATGATTTCGTTCAAAACCAATTATAGACTTACAACATAAAATTTCATTGGTTAAAAAATATTTCATAAAAAAATATTTCCATTATATTTAATTGGATATATTATTCGTATGACATTTATATTAACCAATAAAATTAGTCAATTTTAATTTAAATTATATTTTGTGCCAATAGGAATAACTGATAACATTACATCATATATTTTTTCCTTATTAAAACATTATTAACCAATTAAAGTTAATTCCTGATATTTTGATTTTAAATATAGAGGTTTCGTTTTATTAGTGTAATAATGCATTGGCTAATGTGCAACGACGTTAACCTACAAAACGGCTTTACGCTACGATTTCCTTTCTATAAATAACCTCTTTAGAAAATTCCGGAAATCCTAAACCCATAAATATCCTGGTGTGGCTATTAGGTAGAGACAAAATCCAACCACAGTTTGTCTTCGCTAAAAATAGTATTAAGTTAATTTCTAATCACTTATCCGCTGCGGTGATACAGCATAAAAAATTACGTTGTCCATTAAGGATTTTATCATAAAACCTGCAGAAAACTGGAGTAAAACTTCAGATTTCTGCAGGTTATTGATAAAATCTTTAAAGGATAACATAATACATCTACTGCGGTTTTGTTGCATCATTCTGCTCCTGTTGCTATATAAAAAAGCTGACATTGTGTTACGATAGAAAAACTGTTACAGCGTAATTAGTTAAGGAAGTCATTAGGACGTCATTTTTGAAAAAGTATTCATTAAAATACGACTATAATTGCAATAAACGAAACTATTTATCTATTATCTATTTGCAGTCAAATTGACAAAATTTGGCTTTAATCCTTTAATGCACCACGAGTAAAATGATCGCACTAAAACTTGAATAATTCTATCTTATTTGCTGCGGAATTGTTCAAGTTTGTGTGACCATTTTCGGACAAAAGTGCATAACAGAGTTAATTCGTTTTACAAATCGTGTCATTGTGCATACAATGGTATTTGATAGGAATGAAGTGAATTTATTAAGCGAATTTTAGAGACACAGAGTTCAAATGTGTTTAAATAACTAACCCTATCCACAGACAACAAAGCGGCGTTAGATTCTGAGCATGTTCCATCCTAGCAACAGCAGTAAAATAAACACTAAATGTTAATAATTAAAAATTCGGTAAAATGAATTGCTGAATGTGCACTACAGTCGACTCTCGATATCTCGAACACTCAAGGGACCGGGAAAATAATACGAGATATAGAGAGTTCGAGATATCGAGTGCGTGAGTGAGTGCGTACTAGGACCAAGGGAACGAAGGATTTGTTCGAGATAAAGAATGTTCGAGATATTGGAGTTTGAGATATCAGTTAAATCGTTCCCAGCGCTTCTTGTCGCTACTCAGAGCCGAAGCGACGAAGAAAGTTTCCCTTGCTTCGGCTCTCAGTAGCGACAAGAGGCGCTGGGAATGAGGTTGGTATATCGGTTATGTTATGAATTGAACGGATATTACACATAGAATGTCATGACAAAGTAATCTCCCGCCCACGTAAACCGTAATTGAAAAGATATGATTAAACAAAACCGTTGTAACTGTTTTTATCGATAATACCTCTACTTTTCGTTGTCAGGAGTGTTACAGGGTGGGGTCTATCATAAAGGTATAAATACTCGCGAGTATTAAATTTTGCGAATATCGCAAATTTTGCTCAAATTCGCGAAAATTAATACCCGTGAAATAACAATGATTTTCTTTCCATTCGCGAAATTAAATACCCGCGAAATGTAAGTTAAATCTTATTTTCAACAATGAAACTACTGTGGAAGTGAATGGAGGCTAGAGAATTACATAGGGAATTATTGAAAAGCAATTCCAGGACTTTTTCAATGTTTTCCAGGACTATTTTCGTAACTATCCTTAACAAAATTCCCTTGACACGACAAAACGAAATTTACACATAAATTTACACCAATAGATATATATAGGACTGTTAGTGTTAATTCTGATAAATTTCTGTAAAACCTTGCAATGATTATTACGCTATTATATGAAAGTATCATGGCTTAAACATCCACAGTTATACTCAAAGGGCACTAAGTTCTGCGGGCAGAAATAAAATAGAAAATCGCGAAATTTTTGGCTTTAACATTTTGCGAATTTCAAATTGTTGCTGAATTTCGGGGTAAAAAGAGGAATTATGGTAGAAAAACGTCCGCGATTGGAAAAAATTACACCCTTTTTCAAGAGAACTGACACTTTTATACAGATTTTTTTACCTATATCTTCTAATTTTTGTATACATGTTTCTCAACCCCTCCACGTATATACTTATGAAAACAGTTTTGAGCAACAACCTTGAATTGAAATAATGTAGTTGTGTCGTGTTAACGTTCGATGGCACAACGACCATTAATTCAAATTATATTTGTTAGTTTAAGGACGTTGTATTAACGTCATATTTTCTGCATAATATATCCATGCTTACATGCTAGACTAACATTTTCAAACGATCTTCTCCAGGAAGGTCGAAATATCCCTATTTACAATAAAAGCATGTATATTGAGGTAAAGACGTAACTTATAATTTAAACTTTCTTGAAAAATGATATCTAGTGTAATCTATGCCAAGACTAATATACCATCAGAAAAAACTAACTCTTCCTAAAACATATTTTAACAAACAAATGATAGTATAATTTATGATAAAAGTAAAAGAAACAAGAAAGTATAAAAGTTTTGATTTTGAATGTATATTTCAAACCATGAAATTCCAGAGATTCATTTGACGAAGATTACCCGTAATTATTCGATGAAGCGCAGCGGCGCTTATTTTTTGAAACAATTTTTGGTGCGGCGCTTATTCGAGGGCGGCGCTGAATCAATTTGTATATTCACATATGTTGTTAAATGGTTTGTCACGCCTTTATATATGTATTTAAAGCTTCTAAATTGTTGTTTAAGTTTTGTAGGTTTTTCGAAATGTTTTCTTTAATAATCGTTGCTATTTCAGTTTTCTTAAATATTTTATAAATAATTGGACACACTTGGATTAAAATTTGAAATAAGCGCCTCATTCCAAGTGCGGCGCTTAATCGAATAATTACGGTACAATCGTGGACAAAAACAATGGTACAAGTGCTTCCTGGGTACCAGTATCTCCGCCCCCCCCACCCCTGAATCCATGTTGGAATGTCTGACCATTTGCAGGCACTCACAGCCAACATTGATGCAGGGGGAGGGGGGATAAGGGGTGTTCTGTATTTAGTATCATATCTTTTTGTCCACGATTGTAGTTTAGTAACCCTGCAATTTACTGAAATGTAGCTATTTTATGATATTCAACGCCCCTCCCTTAAACTCAAAAAGGGGGCGTTTATTGGATAAAATTGGAAAATCTCTGCCAAAAGTTTATTGTAATTCACCCTCTACCGTTATATTTCTTACGAAAACAAGGGAAACATTTGGTAAATACAGGATTTTGTTTGCGTTGAGTGACGTAATATATTTTTATATTTTGTAAGAAAACGATTTTGCTGGAATTTATTTTCGCGGTATGGGGCCTATGCCTAACATTTTAAAACATATGAAAGACAAAATAGTGGTTCAATAAAAGTCTTTTGTTTCTAATCATACTAAATAAACGCAAAAAGTCATAGAAGCTAGGTTGCGCACCCCCTTATTTAACCAGTGAAAAAAATAAATTTTTTATTTTTTATTTTTTTAATTTCACGGGAATTTATTCTCGCGGTCGAGGAAATGTGGCGCGAATTTATTTTCGCGTTTGTGCTAAAACCCGCAAAAACCACGATATTATCTTCCAGCGAAAATGTCTTCCATTAAAGTAGGACCAGATTTTATTTCATTCTGATTTTGTGATATATGAAAGACCTTGTCGTATAATGAAAAACGTTTTTAAAAAAGCTTATTGAGATATTTGTGTGTAAAGATATTCATCCTGGGAATAGGTCGGCGCTAAAATGTACATGTACAGTTTATGACGTTTATTACGCACACCAAAAAAATGCTGACAACGTGAAAATGTTTATAGCATCAAATCTGTAAATTCTTAGACCATCGAACGATGTCAAAGCTATAAAATGTTACAACAACTTAACTTTAAAATGGCAGCGTCCTCTAGTTCCAGACCCCTATAATATTTTGCTGTCGAGGTACATTAACCACTCCTAAATGTTCGAAATTATTCAAATTTGCTATAAGAAGCTAATAAATATTCAGAATAGAGTCCAGAGGTCTGGGACTAACCAACAGCTTCAATTTTGAAATTAATTTTCCCTTAAAACTGTGTAGCTTGAGGTACCCTGGACTACTCAATAAGGCTCCATGTTGTTATGAGAAGATATAACAAACATTTCTTTTCAGTCAGCATGTTTTAGGTTAGCATAACATACGTCATGATTTCAACTTTTATGTGGTTCTTATGCTGCGTGTTCACCAACTTAAATTCCCAGGGCGAAAACCTTTAAATGAAACATTTCGAGAACGAAACGGGCTTTTTCAAAAATTGGAAAAACAGCGTTTATCATTAATCGCCCAGGTCTTTCAAAATATCAAAAAATAATTTTTGGCTTGGTGTCCCTTTTAGGGACAAGTGTTTTAAGCATACACAAAGTTTGTGCTTACTTAGAACACTTCGACCATAAAACGAACTCCCTGAAGCACTAAGACACTTCTTCCGAATACAAATTGTTGCAAATTTTCATACTAATATTGTGGATGGACCCTTTCAGACAATACAAAAATCATCTGACCTTCATGTTACACAATTATTATTTATTCTTTGTCAAAAAGATTAATCATGTACCGATGTTTACACTTTAACCTTTTACAAAGCTATCCGGGAGAGTTAGGGTTCATCCACAAAAAATCGTATGTATATTCCTATCAATTTTCATTCCGAAGAAGAGCCTTTGTGCATACACAGTATGCACGACAAAGACACTTCTTCTGTGGTGCCACTAGTGCCATTTGTGGTACAGATTTGGTGGACCTACCAGTTCACACATCATATCTCACCATTCAATTATAGAAATCCCATAAAAGAACACAACGCATTGTGAAAAGTCTTTATTTACCTCAAGGATTATGATTTTATCAAACAACCTGCTCAAATCTAGAGTAAAACTCCAGATTTCAGCAGGTTGGTCGATAAAACCGTCAAAGGATAACATAACTTTTATGCAATGACAAAGTATATTTTATAAACCGTACCATATCAAACTGTCCATAAATAAAATCCTTAATTCTCTATTGACATCATAGAGAATCTTCAAAAGTTTACGGTTCGTCTCAAAAATTCGACTTAGTTCGCTTCACCAATCGCTTCGCTTTTACCGCAGATGAAGTGTTATTTTGCATAGAAAGTATGAACAATAACACTTTATCTGAGATGAAAATTGAGAGGAATGAAGCGAATTTCAAAAGATTATTTTAACAGAAAAATCTTGTTATTATTCTCTGCATGAAAACATTAGTTTAAAGATTGTGTTTTGCTTGTCTACCATTTTCATTCTAAATTAGGGACTGTCTCAAAAATTCGCTTAAATTCGCTTCATTTTCACCTTAGATGAAGTGTTATTGTAACCATGTTACAATAACACTTTATCTGAGGTGAAAATTATTAGGAATGAAGCGAATTGTGAAGCGAATTTAAGCGAATTTTTGAGACGGTCCCTTACACAGAGAATACTTTCTTTGACTTATCCCTTAAACCTTAAGGTTTATCACAAAAATTTAATTACATTCCTCTTATTAAGAAATAATGCCTAGTGTGCAGAGAGGTATACCCCCCCCCCACCTTTGGTAGCACATCCATCCCTTTCTGGGCTAACCCGTTATTTAAGTAACTGTCATTTCCCTGGCTTTACGGGTTTTTTCACATTTTGACACATGCCCTTTCTACTGTGATGACTATTGAATGGCACCTGTAACACCTTGAAGTAGGTAAGGTTGGGAAGGCTGAGATGCAGTGACTTCCGGATCGGAAGCGCAACCATGGTTGGCGCTGTCCAAGATTTTTTTTGAACTGGAAAATGTACTTCCTGTGCCGATATTTCTACCACTGATAAAGTTGAATAATGACATTAAGTCCACCTGCCTTTCTAAGAGATGCCCCCCCCCCCTAGGCGAAAATTCTTAACAATAATACAAAATATTGTGGCCAATAAATTATAAATTCCACTGACTGTATTTGATCGACCCTTAAGCATTTATCAAAAAGGAAGGAATAATTGCCATGACAAAAAAATCCTAAGTAATATATTTAGATTCACGGAATCTGGATGAAACTTCACAGGCTTATTAAGCACGTACTCAGGTCTTCAGTTTCTTTTAGATTTGGTAAGGCGACGAGATAATATCAAAGAGATAAAAAAACCCTGGATATGGCGTTACTAAAACTAATTATAACCCTCGCTCCAATTTCTTGTCTCACACCTCCGGTATTAGAAAAGTTGGAATATCTCCATATAAGCAGGAGAAGCGATACGAAATATTCAACTACATCAAAAACGAATTACGGAAAAGATCTCTTGCAAAGGATATTACTGTACTATAAATAGCCACAAGGTCATATGAAACATCTATTTCAATGAGTAAGAGTTTAACAAAGAGACAATATACTAGCCTGAACTAAAAAAAATCCTAATCCTAAAATGTTAACCTGCATAAATATGTAAAACAAGGGGTCGTACACAATATTCATATGGAATTTTGTATGAATTTTCATTCAGAAGAGGAGTCTTTGAACTCGTTTACATGAAGACTTTCTATAGGCGAAATGGACTGTCATGGCTTCTGTGATTGGTTAAATTTTCCGTCGGACAGTTCATTTCGCCCGGAATGGTTTTCCATGTAAACGAGTCCTTTGTGCATAAATAGTACGCACAAAAACACTTATTCTATTATGAATACGGTATGGTTTGGGATACAAATCTTGTGTACTGCGTGTCCTGTAATAATAATAAAAAGTCTGCATATAGAGTAAGGGTTCATCTCAAAACTTCGCTTTAATTCACTTCATTTTCACCCCAGATGAAGTGTTACATATTGGGTATAAAGTATACAAAGTATACACAATAACACTTCATCTGAGACGGCGAAGTAGAACATAAAACTGGGCAGGATTTAAAGTCTATTTTTAGGTACCGTCTACAATATTCGTATCGTAGTACAATAATCATTTTCATCACAGAAGAAGTGTTTCTGGCGTAATAAGTATACACAAGAACACTTCTGTTTGAGAATTGATATGCATTTCCATGATTTGATAATTCTTTAATTAGAGTATAGGTGGTAAAACACCACAATGAACTATTTTAGAACAGTTCAAAATCAGTTTGTTGTAACACTCGGCATCTGTGGTACCCTGTTTCACGACTCTAATATTTTTAATCGAAAAAGATGTAGGGCCCGTAAATACACCCGTATAGTCCAGTCGTTGAAGCCTAAAACTTGGCTTAACCCAGAAAAAAATGGTATCAAGCTAAAAATTGGTATACTGAA
>JAUCNQ010119683.1:0-10755 GCA_032352715.1 Bougainvillia muscus
TTCATTTTTATCTTAGATGAAGTGTTATTGTAACACTTATGTGTTACAATAACACTTCATCTTAGATGAAAATGAAGTGAATTATGAAGCGACTTGCTAAGCGAATTTAAGCGAATTTTTGAGACGGTCCCTTAGTATTAAAGGGTTAACTTTTCAGCTACATTATTATATGTTTTTATTTTTTCCTAGTATAGAGAAAATATCATTGTCAGGAAAACCATTCTGAGATGAAAAATACAAATTGTAAAACCTTTTCTTATTCTAATAAATTTATTATTGACAATCCTTTTCCTCGCTTTTTAACCCACTGACGCAAACAGCCATAAACCTTTTAACTCTGATAAATCCTAACATATCCAAGAAAAAGATAAAATTATAAACATGTTCTAAAATGCCTAATCGAAGTGCTGAAGTTGGTGACAGTATACTTTCTTTGAAATAAAATAAACAGGGGGGGGGGGGGTGGAATAAGAATGTCCTGGGTGGAAAATTTTCGAAATATTAATTAGCGGAGGGGGAACGTTTATTCGAAACTCGAGTAATGAACGCATTTTGCTGTAGTTTCTTAATAAAAATCATAAATTTGAGGTATGTGTATTTCATCTTTTATGTTAGCGTTATATCATGCTAAGATCATATTTTGTGGCTTTTAGCAGTACACTATTTTGTGGTTAAATTTTTGTGTTTTCTTTATACTTATCTCTAATGTTAATGATAGTTTTGATAGATCACAAACTGCAGTAAACGATAAGGAATATAAGTTTTACTTTCTCAAATATCTTCTTAGGTTCAAATTTCGTTCTTATGTACACCACGAAACGCATGATCACTGCAGCATTTCCTATTCCCTTTAAAGATTTAAAAGAAATTCCTTTTTTTTTTAATTTAATATAACTTTCTCTCTGGCAAACCTCCATACTTTCAGTCTCGAGTTTTCAAGTCTTGATTATATTTTAACCAGGGATTCAATCTAAAACCTTTTTTGATAAAAATCCATAATGGAGAATGTACAAGGTCGGATAGGTGTATTATTGCGTCATGATCCTTTTCCCATAAACGCAAATTCACGTGTTTTTTGAAAATTCGTGCATAAAAAATAACAAATAACCTCACCCCCTCAACCCTGTGTTCCTATTTTGATATATTAAAACGAAATGTTTGGGGCTGGGATCATGTCTGATTATTAAGGAATACGGGCCGAGGGAACTGGCTTAAATGATTGAATAAAAATATTGTTCTCAAACTCTCAAAAAAAAGGTTTTTGTGCGAACAAAAAAGAAGACACATTACATCTTTTAAATGCTATTTGATACGATTTCCCATGCAAATTTTCTACATGATTCCTAATAATACTGTCAATAACTTCAAGCTGACTTTAATATTCTCAGCACATTTATTCATTTCATTCTGTTATTATCACAAGAAGTGTTAATTAAAATTTACACATTTTTGATTAACTCTATCAATTTTGTTTTAAATTTATAAGCATGCCCAGTTGCCATATCTGATTCTATGCAGAGCAAAGTTAGATAAAGCGAGTTTTCAAGATGGTTCAACGAACATTGAATGAAATGCAAAGTATTGTAATTGTCAGCCAATTAATTGTGCGAATGAAGAAAACCTAAGTATTAAATAGGTTTTAAGTATAAATTTAAACTTTGTCTAGGAATGTGTGGTGAACCCAATTCCCCGTTTACATTGTGATATATGCGGAGTTGGGTTTAAAAGTAACTACAGTTTAAAGAATCATGTACTTGCAAAGCATACACCAATATCGCAGCGTCGATTTGTCTGTGAACTTTGTCCTCCTGAAAATATAAAACGATATACCCGACAAGATTATTTAGTTGAGCATCAAAGTGCTGTACACTTCAATGAATTCAAGTTTAGATGCGAGGGATGTCAGAAAGGTTTCCGACGACCTTGTTTATATCATAAACATCAAGAAAAATGTTCTCGTAGTAATGCTTTTGCTGGTAATGATATGAAAGTAACGAAAGAAAAAACAATGAAGCAAACATGTGCTCTCCATCTTTCACCTAGTGTTTTTTCAAATCAAGATTCTTCTCAATCTCATGTTTTACAAAAACAGCCAGATGTTGTTGTTGCACCATGCGAAAAATGTGATTGGGTTTTCGATTCACAAGAAGAGAAAACTAAGCACGAGAAGACCTGTGTTGGTTTTGTTGTGGAAATTCTCGGAGATAGCGTACAGGATAGTAACATGCAAGAGGACGAGAACGAGACGGGAGATGGTGACTATGATGCGGAAGAGGAAGAGACGGAGGAAGAAGAAGAAGAAGAAGAAGAATACTTTCCTGACAATGATTAATTGTGTACTAAAACCGTAGTTAACGCTAAACTTATTAATTACTGGTGGTGGTTTCTCACTTAAGAAATTGTATTTCTTATGTAATAGTTGTAGATTAAGTGCTCAGACAAGCGAGGTTGAGATCTGTACATGAATCAATTCTTTCGATTTGGCATTCAGTTTTGACATGCATAATCTGGTTGCATTGTCAATGAGACATAAGTACTATTATTATCTCTATTATACCACTCCTGTAATTCATAGACAAAGTAAAACCCTCGATTAGTGAGGCTATTATGAAACATAATAAAGGGTTTTTATCTCTTAATACCCTGAAGTTGAATGTGCTAGTTGCTGTATGTTAAGGACACCAGGTAATCTGCATGAATATCATGGTATACTGGATGGTTAGTGTTCGTCTGAAAACTTCATTTCATAAAATGATTTTATTCGTACTATTTTTACCTCAAGATAGCTACTTCTACTGTGGTAATAAGTAGGAAACTAAATTGTATGCACCAAAATATTGATTCTGAGAGGTTTACTTGTTACATTTCAATCAGGTATTTATTTTTTAATTACACAAATGTGATATTACTTCAATTTTCGTTGTTAAAAGTTTCAATACCTCTGATACAACAAAGATAGGTGATTACATCGATTCCTGTAATTTATGCTGACATTCCTTATCGCCGATACAATGCTGAGTTATTGGATTTTCTCAGGATTTCTATAAAATGTTACGGGTTAGATGGCCCTTATAGTCAACGGTTTTCTACCTAAATAGTAAGACCATATTTCTTTGATAATTGTTATGCATAAATTTATGCATGACATAATATATCAGATACTCAGGTAGAAAAGCTGGAATGATATGTGTGTATCTTAATTAGTTGTCTTACCACAAAGATTCTCTTTCGCATATACAACAACATTTTGTATTCTGATGTTTTTATTCAACCAAGCTATTTTCCTCGGTTCTTATTCCTTAAATAATAATTTATTTCATTATGAAATATCTATCATTTTAAACAATAATCGTCTAGTGGATTCGTTCTACGACATCTAAGGAATCGTCTCAAAAATGCGCTTTATAAATTCACTTCATTCCTGTCAGTTTTCATCTCAGATAAAGTGTTATTGTGCTTACTTTGTATGGTGAAAATGAAGCTATTAGTGAAGCGAATTAAAGCGAATTTTTGAGACGAACCCTAATTAAGATATACAAATACCATTTCAGGTTTTCTGTCGGGTCGTTGTATGCTTTTTGTTTATGACTTTCCCACAAAAATCGTATGGAAATTCATATAAATTTTCATTCAGAATATGCACACTTCTTCTGTGATGAAAACATATTGAATTTTGTTGACAGTCCCTTACTCTTCAAAACAAAAAAAATCACATAATAATTGTTAATACCGCTCGCACCTTGTTGCAACCAAAGTCTAATGTGTTGTTGTCCTCTTAGTCTAGTTTGCCTGAACTCCTCGTTCTAGTTGTTCAAAAGTGACGATAACCGACCAGAATTGATTTTAAAGCAATTTGGTGAACATTATCTTTAACATTAATTCTAATTGGTTAAAATCGGATTAGATTCCAGGGAAAGTATTTTTTTTCCAGAAATATTCACATAAATCTGTTTTATATATGATTTTAATTTACCTGTGAAAAAGTATCTTACTGCGAAAGAGAGCATGAAAAATCATCTGTCTGTAAAATTATATTCGTAGAATGGTGCCAGTTCCTACCTAGAACAAGTGTATTTATGCATGCTATGTACTCTCGGATGCTTAAAACAAGGAGGCCCTTCTGAAGCTTATTACGACTCCCCCGTTTATTAATTTCCTCTTTTTGCTATAATGAAAACTGTTGAAAAATGAAAAATATCAAAATAAAGACTTAATGAATGCATTCGAAAAAGTGTAACATCCGAACGTTTGAAAGACGCTTGTCCGTCTGAGGTAATCCCATGTTAATTGGAACCACCACTCCATTAATTAGCCGTGGAAGAAAATTTCCACCACCCCAATTATTACCAACCCCCTTGTATAAAGAAGCACCGAGAGCATACACCGAAATCATTTTTCTAAAATGATTCTTTTGGATGGCTTTTGTTTGAGTACAGTAAACAGATAATAAAAAAAGTGATGGTACATAAACTATAGACCAAGTATTCATCATGCCAAGAAATTCAAAGACGAAACCGGTTGATGAAGCACGATCGCGGTTAACTGAGAAACTAGAAGATGTTAGAAGTAAAACTCGTCAATTATACGATATCATTAGTACAATATCAAGTGAGGTTAGTTGAAGTTGTTTTACGTTCATTTCTGATTATTTAACTAGAGTTCCGTCCACAAAATTTGTCAGAAAATCATAATATTTTCATCGCAAAGAAGTACCTTCGTGCCTACCAATTATGCTGAATGAAAATTGTTACGATTTTGTATAACAGTATGTGGATGTTGCCTGCTATAGATAGGGAAAGACCAAAAACATAGCTTCAATCTCATTTCTAGCGTAAGTTTCATATTACCTTAAGAGGACAAATTTTGGCGTGGAGAAAATTTATTGGAATTGGCGGATTATGCCGATTTCCGGCAAATTAAATCCACATCAAACATAAAAAAATCAGTGTTCTGCCAAATAAAATCCACGCCAAACGTATCAAAATCAACTTTCCGCCAAATTAAATGTCCATTACGAGCGAAATACTTGCAATATAACGATTGACGACGTATGAGCATGGTTTATGTTGTATTTACAGGTTGCATATTATCTTTTGTGCTTGAGTTAATGTTAAAAAGCAGTTTTAAAGCAATAAACTAGTTAAATCAACGCCAAATTTAGCGAAATCTTCGATTCGCCAAATTTAGCAAAATTGTCAATCGGCTAAATTAAATCCATGTCAAATTTAGCAAAATTAAGTTTGCCCCAAAATTTGTCCTCTTAAGGTATTCACAAATAGTTTTCTCTAACATGAAAATATATGCCACCATGTTTTATAATACGAATTTTGTTAACACCAATTTTTATCTCCACTGTGTTATCTATGTTATCGTCGATGACAATGAATGTCAGGTTTTCTGTTTAACATGTTCTTATAGGCTATAAAGAATGCTGAGTTAACCTTAAAGGAGACAAGCAAATCAAAGTTTTTGAATAAATATGCAAAAAGTTCTCAAGAACTTGAAGGCTGTTTGAATAAATTACTTCTGATAACAGATATAGCTGCTGGAGATGAGTCAGACGAAGAAGGTCAGAGATTTCTCCACTAATTTCGAAACTTAAAGCCATTAATTTAGAATAGTTACTCAATGTATTAAAAAACCCTTTACATGTAAAGCTCTCCACGATGTTTTTTTGACTAGTCTGGATTCGATAATTATGCCTATAAAAAACTATGCGAAACCATTTTTCTTGTCAATTTTGTTAAAGGTGAATTAGTGTAATCTTGTAGTAAAATCTAAAGATATCGTATTAAATATTATCAATGTTAAATCCTCGGTTATGGAACGAAAATAGCCTAGATTATAGTTTTATGATTTTTCACAATCACATCACAGGATGATGAACTTGGTTACTGTGGCTTTGCCCGAAATGTTATTGCAATATACAATTCCCAATGAAACTTGATCTAATATGGGAGTTGTTTTTAATACTTTTCTCGAAACTAAATGTTCTCAAGGGATTCGTCTCAATTCGTTTGAGTTACTTTCATAAATCGTTTCATTTTCTCTATAGTTGGTATATTGGGGATGTTTCCTAAAACATAATCTGTCTGTAAACTGAGCAGATCTGAAATCTTACACTAAAAAAACTACACTAAAAAATATTATTGTCAATGTATTTAAACCACAAAACTATATGCTAGTACCTCAAAATGTTTCTTCTATTTATTTAGGGTCCTCTGATGAAGACGAAGCTGAAGATGAAGCGGATGAAAACAACAGTAAGATAGACAGCATGATTAGCCGTATTAAATTCTCAAGTTTAACTCAAACAACGTTTAAAGCAGCAAATATCAATTTGTATTGAAATTCGTATTGAAAAACATTCAGTGTCGAAGATGTAAGTGATAACGAATCATTCACATTGTTTGACTTATGCTAAAAAATTATCAGAAATCAAACAATGATTCGTTATCACAGTTGCTTGTGGTACTGAAGGATTTTTGAACCAAACAGACTACACATTAATTGCTAAGTTTAATGCAGCATTGTTAAGATCCTAGATTTGACTGGCCTTTAACTCTGTTATAGCATGACTATTGCGGAAAGATATACTTATATATACTGCATTGATTTTAAATAACACAACCCAAAATCAAATCCAAAGTCATGAATTTATAATTGGGGAATAAATCATTTTGGCCCTATATAGCTGTTTGTGAATGAATGAATTATATCGCCTCGTTTAATACATTGCGTTTACTAATCCAGTTTATAGCTTTACATCTATTTACAAGCATGCTGGAATACAAAAATATTATTACCTACTGTTAAGTGTCTCTAACTGCCCTTCTAGGTTGCATCACTGATGCTACCACAACACTCTCAATGGCATCAAACTTCACTGAAACATCGACAATTACGTTAAACCAAGCTTCGTCACACAGCACACTATTACAGCAAGGTAGCGTAAAAACAATATTAGGGGTTATGTATGCACAAACTTTTTTGTGCATTCGTATCCTCAAATTCATCCGTCATGCAATAAGTGACCGTCCACAAAATTCGTTAAATCATACCATTTTCATTACCACAGCAGAAGTGTCTTTGTGCAAAGAGTAAAAGTAGCATGTACCAAGACACTTCTGAATGAATATTGGTATAAATTTGGTATTTCATGTTGTAAAATTACCAGATAAAAATCAGGTTCAGTCTAAAACCTATAAAGTCTTTTTGGACAGTAACACAAGATTTTGTGCATTATTAATAAATATTCCCTTAAATTATAATTAACAATAAAATAATTTCGTTTTGTTTATCGTTTCTATGTAACTAATGCCTTTCGTGTCATCTTTATAGACAGTGTTATGGAAACAACTTCTACAGGAATTCTACACTCTCCAGGCACACCATCTCCTGGAGTTTTGTCAAAACATGATTCTCAAGAGAGCTTTTTTTCATCAGGTATGTCTACATCATTCACTGCTGCATACGCTTGAAAAATGTTATTACCCAATGCATGGAGAATCCTGGGATTAGGCACCGTCCACAAAATTCGTATCGTATACCAAACTATTTTCGTCACAAAAGAAGTGTTTTGTTGAAAACTGATACGGATTTCCATACGAATTTTGTGTATTGTCCCCGCCGACAGGTTGCAGTATTAATTAGAAAACATGATTTTCACGCTATACATGTTGGTGAATTGATACAGTTTGCTTTGTCTGAACATCAATCAAGTATGTAAAATGATATACCGTCTACTAGTTCTGTTTCTTTAATCGTTCTACTATCAAATAAAGTTTGAGGTGAAAGTTTTCTATTCTGTTGATAATATTTATTCTATTACTTTATAGTCTCAACAGCTATGGAACGATCTCTTGAACAACAAAAAGTTAATCGCCAGTTAGATGAAGGTGTGGTTTTAAATGTCAATTGCAGGAAGCAATAACAACAGTGAATATGCTATCATCTAGTTTTGTTTGATAGCCCTTATTTTTACTCATACCCTTATTTTGTTTTGTTGGTACTTTTTGTCTTTTTTTGCTATCAAAGTGTTTTTTATATCTTAAACAGCTCAGTGTTGCATCAAAATACTGTTAATCAGAAGAGTAGCTATCTTGAGACTTACCATAATAGAATTGAGGGACTGTCCACATTTTCATTACAGAAGAAGTGTCCTCCTAAATGCTAAATAAGCGCAAAGACTCTCCTTCCGTATAAGCGAATATTTCCATACGAATTTTGTCGACGTTACCTACCCAACCTTGCATATAACCTTTATTCTGAGATAACTTTGCCCCTGATATTCTTTACTAGACCTAAAAGTTGAGCCTTACAAATGGGAATCAGATACTCCTTATCCCGTCATTGTCACTAATATAACAACACCGTGGACAATCAATTTACAGCTCGCAGATCCAAATAATGACATAGCAGAACGACTTTGGTAGGTGAAACGGTAAAGAGGTAAAATCGAAGCTTACCCAATTTATAAGAAGCTAGACCTTATTGTCCCCGCAGGCATCGCTCCGGAGAGCGATGTCGAGGAAGCATTATAGACCACCCCGGGTACGAGAAATTTTTTCGTAAGACGTTTTTTCGTAGTAGACGCTAGCCTGCCATCCAGCCACTAAGTGATTATCACAGGTAGGCTAAGAGGTTTTTTGGTAGATTTAGAACTGAGGTTTTTATATTCCAAAAAATATTCTAAGTGCGCATTGAATTTCAAACAGTGCATATGATTTTTAACAAAATGTTCTTAAACAGTACATATTATTTTTTATAAATTTTTTTTAATAATAGATAACAATAAAACCTTTTTATAGGAACCAGCGTGCTATCATTATTTAGCAGTGATATACATTATACACGGATTTACTGTGACAAGTGCTCCAAAGACTATGGATCGAGTGGGGCTTGAACCCACGGCCTTTCACTTGGCGGGTGATTGCTCTACCAACTGCGCTATCAATCCGCTGTCATCGCCCTAATTCACAGATTAAACCTTTCTTTAGTCTTTCAATTAGATATACATTATTAATGAACATACAGAGATGTTGTAGGGGAGCGCCGCAAGCAATCCATGTATACAGAATGTTAATATATTATAGGCAATGACTGAGTAACTGTGTCTGGGATGATATGCACCTATGTGAAACCGCACTCATGTCTATAGCAAAGAACTGACAATAAATGTCCCAACTACGTTGTTCGTTATTAAGCATGTCAACATGCAAATTCTGATCGAAACTTTTTTGCTTGCTCAGGTTTTTATATGTTTCTACACCAGACACATGCAAAATGGGTAAAATGATTTGAGCGAGCTTTTTGTCTCTGCTTGGAGTAGCAAAAACCGCCTGACTGTAAAAAGAGACAAAAGAAATTGTGAACTTTTATTGCTAAAGTAACTCTTAAAGTTAAGAATATGTGTCTATTCTTCGGGGCATTTAGCGGCAGCTACTGGCTAGTAAGAAACTAGACCTTATTAAACTTTATTACTGCAAACTCTTCTGACGCCAGTTTTTCATTGCTTTCCTAGTTGTAGTTGTCTTATTAGATGAAGATTAAATTCTAAATTGTGAAGGCTCATAATCGAAGTTGTTATGTAATTTAATCTCCGTCCAAAAAGACAGGTAAATCAATTGACAATAAGGTAAACATAATTTTGTCTATTAAATATAGCTAAAGTTATGTGTTACATTAAATTTAGTTTATGGCAATATGAAATAAAAGGTGTATTTGCGTTGTCAATAACCAGACCAACAACTTAATCATTGCTCTGGTGTTTTTCTTTAGTATGGAGTTTATGAAAGACGCAACTAAAGGATACAAAGGTGGAATTGATGACCTTCCAGTTTCTGGTGTGTTTTGTTGCGCTAGATCACCTATTGATGACGCGTGGTATCGTGCAAGAGTAACAGAAATCATTAAGAAAAATGGTACTTATGTGCTAAGTTCATCTCTGAATAAGAATCATCAGCAAATTCGCTTTTCATTTTTTATGTCAGGAAGTACATTTTTATGCACAAATTATTACTGTTTGACAAATAAGTGATAAATCTATAAGATCTATACTTTTACAGGGCATCGCCAATATTTTAATCAAAAAACAAAATTCCAGTATGTTTTTCTTAAAAAATCACTTACGTTTAATTTCTTAAGGACCTTTTACAATATTGGACACTAAATATGAAAATGATACTATCGAAAAGCACTAGTATAATGTAAGAAGTATGGTCTTTAGGGACACTGCAGTTTTGGTATAAAAGTCCAACAAATTTCAAGATGTTTTTATTTTTGTTTCAGATTCTTTAAAAGACCATGTCATCAAGGTTTACTTCATCGATGAAGGATTTGATGCTGCAGTTACTCTCTCTTCAATTCGACCTTTAGACAAGAAATTTTCTTCTTTACCTTCCCAAAGTTTCAAATGTATATTAGGTGGTATTCAACCGTTTGCAGCATTAGATACAAGTAAAGATCTGAGTTTTGGTAAGTTCGCTTCCAGATCTCAACGTTGTCATTTCTCGCACATCAATTGGTGGCCGATACATTTATTGAATGAATTTAATTAGAACTTTATTCTAACGTTGACGTACTGCCATGTCTAGCTGGTAGATATATGAGTGAATAGCGAATGAAAGAGTTCCGGATTAATCGGGAATTCCGTATTCCTTGCATGAGGAACCGTCTTAAAAATTCGCTTAAATTCGCTTAACAATTCGCTTCATTCCTAATAATTTTCACCTCAGATAAAGTGTTATTGTAACA
>JAUCNQ010119694.1:0-10754 GCA_032352715.1 Bougainvillia muscus
TTCATCTTAGATGAAGTGTTATTGTAACACTTATGTGTTACAATAACACTTCATCTAAGATGAAGATGAAGCGAATTGCTAAGCGAATTGCTAAGCGAATTTTATGGACAGTCACTTACTGCCTATTCTAATGAACGGCTATTAGCAATTTCTAATGTGACAGTGACGAAATTTTAATCTTTTAATAAAATGTTATGGTCCATCCGAAGAAGTGTGATGTGTTTGTACATACTTCTGTACTCTGTTCTACGCAATGTCTTCTGAAATGTTTTATTATTTCTTCTAGTGTTAATGGTTCCTTACAAGGTTTCGTATTGCAGCTACCTCTCTTCTTGAGTAAATTTTCCGTATCAGCTGAAATGTCAGTTACAGACTTCTTCAACAGATGGAAAGCATTGTCCAGGTAATAATGGACCGTCAACAAAATCTTTATATCGCAAATCGCACTATTTTCATCACAGAAGAAGTGTGTTTGTGCATACTAAGTATGCACTAGACACTTCTTCTACATGAAAATTGATACGAATTTAATGGGAGTGGTCATTCATAACGCGGTAATTCATAATGATGTAAAGTGGTCACGCATACTTTAACAATCCTGCAGCATATGCTGCAGGATTGTCTAAATATGTGTGACCATTATTGGACTTGAATAATTTGACACAATTTCGACGACTATTTCACCTATCTACTTCAGATATCCACTTATTTGACCGTGTCTTAAATCACAATGGGCAGTCCATAAATGTCGTCTTAGAGATGCTGTCTTTCTCAATGGGTGGTACTTTGATGTAACACTTCTTCTGTGTTAAAAAAGGTACGTTTATTGATAGGAAATCTGTGGAAAAACCTCTACATAATTATTATATTATATTTTTTAGTCATAATTTATTTCAATTTTTTTTTAGTCCTGGTCAAGAAAGTCAAAAAGTTTATTCTGCAAATTTTCCTATTGATACAGAGGCTTCAAAACTAAAAGTAAGTAAGAGAGCATAAAACAATGTTTTTTCTATCCACCCGTCCCTATTCACCTGTTTTTTTCTTCTGGTTTTTCCGTTTACTAGACCAACTTACTTGAGAAGTTATCTTTTAAGCAGAAATTGTTAGTGTTTACTCTGACTTACATGCAGAACTTACATGCAGATGGCAGAGAAAACTTAGCGCTAATCAAGGCCTGTTCATCGTCAGACAATCAGACCCTTCTCGCTGAATTATGATGGTGAAAGTGACCCTATAATGTAAAATAGTCATAAAAAATACCAAATATATTTCCCGTATGCTGCCCTCCTATTATATCTGCATTAGAAACTATTGCATCTTCAAAAGGTCTTCTTTCTGAGCAAACGTACTTTCTTTATATTTCTTAGTTTTATCGTCTGAATATACGACCTGTGAGTTGCAAATTTTACTCTAATGAGAACATTTCATTTAATTACACAAGTTACTAAAGGGTTGTCCTCATAATGTGGGCAATTTAACTCTGTTCTTTTTTTGTTATTTAGTTATTAGGTTGTAACATGGGATTACTTGAAGGTATCGATCCTAACCCAGATAATTTTGTTACTGCTGGTATATTACATATGAAAAACGCACAGATAGGATATTTACTACGTCTAGAACCAAATGGACAAGCCCAGGTAAACTAATAATGTTAGCCTTCTGCGCCGATACCTTCAACCAATATCATAGTTCACAAATTCTAAACAAAGAATTCGTCCTGTCTAAATATCTAGTAGGGGTCGTCTCAAAAATTATTTTCAATTCGTTTCACAAATCGCTTCATTTTCACCTCAAATGAAGTGTTATTGTGCATACAAAGTATGCACAATAGCGCTGCATCTGAGACGAAAATTGGCAGGAATGAAGCGAATTTATAAAGCGAATTTTTGAGACGGTTCCTTACCTAGCCGGCACAAGACCAAAGTTGACTTCCTAACGACGTCCATATGTCTTCGCAACGTCTTAGGGGCTTAAGTTTTGAAATTGTATTTGCTGGGTACAACCTTAAGTCTTAAATTTAACAATATATATCCTTTCAAATAGCATTCAAATAATGTATGAATTCCTCCTCAAGGAAAGGATATTTGCATACTATGCACGTAAAAGATACTCCAATCTACAGTTTAACACTGTTAAGTTTTAATAGTGTTAAACTGTAGATTGGAAGATAATGTCGTTGTGTATAATAACACACTTTCCTCTTGGAAGAACATTGAAGGAAGTGTGAAGACACTTCCGCTGAATGGAAATTGATACGAAATTACCAAATTAATTTAGGACTCGTTTACATGAAGACTGTCTATAGGCGAAATGAAATGTCATGGCTTCTGCGATTGGTTAAATTTTTCCGTCGGAAAAATTTAACCAATCACAGAAGCCATGACAGTTCATTTCGCCCGCAACGATTTTCCATGTAAACGAGTCCTTATTGTGCGGTGAGAGGCATTTAATCTTTTCTACTGGATCTTGTTTTAATCCTAAACGCTCCTTCTGTAAGAAATTTGATACGAATTTCGATATCTTTTATCTTTAGATGTATCGTCTTACTATACGTGCTTCAAGAGCTGGTGTTGCTGAAATTCTAACAACCACTTTACAAGATCAATTTTAAAGAAAGCTTTTCTTGGTTGTTTCAGTTGTAATATATATATATTCCACTCTAAATTACGAATTCGTTCGATCATCATAGCTACTAATGTTTCAAATCTTTGGTGTACTAGAGCAGATAAGATTTGATATCATAGATACTTATTGTGGATAGAAAAAGAAAAGGTGGTCCTGTGATATGCGTCAAACTACGAAGAATCGACTATAATGAGCGTTCACTAAATTCATATAGGAGTTCGTATCAATTTTCATCCACAAAGACACTTCTTCTGTGATGAAAATGGTGCGATTTGCGATACGAATTCTATGGACGTTACCTTTATGATGTTTTAACGCTGATTGTCTTCTTGTTTTGTTGACAATGGACATCATCTTTATCTGACAATCGTGTAACCAAAGACAACCTACTTCATGTAAATGTCCAGACCAGACGATAATGTTGGTTGCGCACTCATAAATAGAAAATGATGTCTCGTTTAGGGTTCGTCTCAAAAATTCGCTTAAATTTGCTTTACAAATCGCTTTATTCCTATTAAGTTTTATCTCAGATGAAGTGTTATTGTGCATACTTTGTATGCACAATAACACTTCATCTAAGGTAAAAATTAAGCGAATTGTGAAGCGAATTTAAGCGAATTTTTGAGACGAAGCCTTGTTTTCATGTGAAAATGGTATATTATCGGATTTGATATAATAATATGGATGGTGATAATATGACGTAATATAGGGACTAGTTTCCGAATAGACCTCCAACGAGTTGAAGGAGTTTGTGAATAATGACGAGCGTCCAATCTACATTGATTCGGAAGAAATTTTCTGATACAATGTTTTTATCTTTTGTCATTTTTTTGCGAAAATTTTCGCTTGAAATCAGGGCGTTGGAAATTATAAAAAGTACCATACAGTTTTGTGAAAATCCAGTTTTTATAATTTATCCAATTTTTTTATTTTCTGTTTAATTTTAAATCATGAGAGTGTTAAATCAAAATCTTCTTCGTCTCATATTCGTGCAAATTTACCATTAAAATACTGTTTGCTAAACTTTAAAATACACGATAGCTGCAATTTTTCCGATCTTTAGAATTCTTTAACTCTCTCATGATGTCTGTGTTTTCGGATAAATCGGGGAATCAATTTTGTTATATAAAAGTAAGTTTTATGGAATATTGGTCAACGCGTCTTATTAAAGGAGTTACATGTTATAGTTCGTCTCAAAGATTCGCTTTAATTCTCTTCACAAATCGTTTCATTTCCACTTCAGATGAAGTGTTATTGTGCATACAAAGTATGCACAATAATACTTCATTTGAGATGAAAATTGACAAGAATGAAACGAATTTATAAAGCGAATTTTTGAGACGGTTCCTTAAAGGAGTTTTGAAATGTATAGAATAGAATGGTTGTCAGGGTCTAATCTAGAATAGGATGACAGTGTCTGATTAGTTGAATAAGGACATTCTTTATGTAAGATAGCCCTAAAAATACCTCAAACAAGATACCCTAAAGATAGTCCGTACAACAATGATAAGTTTTCGTTTACTTTCTCATTTTTTCCAAGTTCTCTTGGATGTTGTCTCTGATACGATCTTATATTTTTTAAGTACTATTATTCCAATTTATCATAGTCAATGCGCTTCACTTCATAAGGGACCGTCCACAAATTTCGTATCGCAATTCGTATCAATTTTCATACAAAAGGAGTGCTTTTGTGCATACTTAGTATGCACAAAAACACTCCTTCTGTGATGAAAATGCTTCGTATAACGATACGAATTTTGTGGACGGTCCCTTAAATCGTGTAAATTCACTAGTTTATGTTCTTCTTTAATCCGCAGAAAATTCCTCCGGACGTAATATTTTTGTATTTACCTCTACATTAGGAGAAGTAGTAGTGGTGAGAATAGAACTTACGCTGATCCGTAACGACTTTCGGTAGATGGTTAATAGGTGAGCTCTGGTCAGTGTGGTGCGGTGTAACTTTGACCCTCGTCACTTCCAGTTTTAACGTTCCTGCCGAAAAAATACTAGTGATGACGTCTGAAAGACGTAGTCCATACGTCATCTTGATAATTAAGTTCGGGTGTGTTATGGTTTAATAAAATTGTTTATTGTTCTTTTTGGTAAATTTTTGGTGAAAATATCCGTGAACTTTCTTTTCCTAATTGTCTAGATTATTGTGACTTTTTGAGTTGATACGCAGTCTAAATACCCAACAAACACGATTTCAAAAAGGATATCCTAACGGCGTTGCGTTGTCGTTAGGACGTCTTATTTTGGCCTTGTGTTAGGTCCCATCTCCAAAATTCGCTTTATAATTTCGCTTCATTCCCATCAATTTTCATTCAGAAGGAGTGACACCACTTCTTCTGAGATGAAAATGAAGCGAGTTTTTGAGACGAACCCTAAATCCGCTCTTACTGCAGTCTTTCATCGTTTATAACCAATTTGTAAACTGCGTATTAACTCTCTAATTTTCTGTAGTTATATTATATTTCCGTAAACTTGTAATTATGCCTCGAATTTTATGCTAGGAAATTCGTTCATATAAAAATATTTTGGAATTTGATTTGTCGAAAATGACTTAGAATGCTTTTATGAGAATGAGAACGATAAAAGGTTCGTTGCAATGAACTTAAATTTCTTTAACTCATTCAGTGCCGAAGATGTAAGCGATACATAAGCAGCAGAAATCAAACAATGCTCCGTTATCACTGCGGCTTGCGGAACTGAACGAGTTTAAACAAATGACATTCGTTGCTGCGAGATAATTTACCCGAGCAGATTGCAGACCATATTTTATATCATGCATGCAACCTCATCCCCAGCGCTTATTCGCTTTTTGATTTGCGGGAAAAACGCGAAAGAAGCGTCTATCTCGAAAACCAATAAGTGTAGAGGCGCTGGGGACGAGGTTGTCATGCATAAAAAGTACTGTTTTCTTTTAATGATTTCATCATACAACCTGCTGTTTTACTCAAAATCTCTGTAAGTTGTTTGATAAAATAGATACGGGTTCGTCTCAAAAATTCGCTTCACAATTCGCTTTATTCCTATACTTTGTATGCACAATAACACTTCATCTAAGGTTGAAATGAAGGGAATTGTGAAGCGAATTAAAGCGAAATTTTGAGACGAACCCTAACATAGCTATTCGTGTAGCGGATGTTCTCATTCTTTGCTTGACTTGTACAAATAAAAATCAGTGTAAGCAAATCTTGAAAAAAGTATCGGATACTTCTCTAAGAAATATATAAGAATGAAAAGAACTAGGTCAAAGGAAAACTTGCGAATTTTAGCAACCTCGAATCCAGCACCGTCTGTCTCTTTTTTATTTTGAGGACATCAACAAGAGATAAACGGTGCTGGGTTCGAGGTTGGAATTTTAGCTTAAGCTTATTTATTACAGATAGAGAACATTATCTCGTCCAATCAGGCGGTATCCGATGCTTGTTCCAAGCACTAAATACCAGGCATACTGGATAAAGAACTTTTCTTATAATGTTAATTGTATTTCTAATCTTTCCCGACCATCCCTAGATTAACATATTTCAAGATCCTTACAACCTCGTTTCAAAGGCATATGCTTTTTTAAAGGTTAAAAAGTTGAGATTCTTACTTACTACACCGGTAGACGACATTCTGCTAGTCTCGTATCTTCGTGTTTTCAATAATAAGTTACAGAACAGAAAGGCTAGACTAGGAACAACATTGGAATACTGCTAAATACAGGTTTTCTAATTCTTCCAATCGTGTAAGTACAAGCTGGTGGTTTGTATCCACAAGTTGAGGTCGGAACTATGAAGTGGTATCAGTGCCAAAATCCCGGTATTCGTTTCGCTATCTCAGTTTACAACTTATAGTGTCGGTTTTTACGGAGCAATCTCGGTTTGCGGTTTCAAGATTGGCAGTCGATCCGCAATAAGTCGGTTTACGATTAACAGCCGGTCTGCAAAATATATTTTGAAATTTGTAAGGACATACGTTAGATTTGTAAACAAACAAAAACACGTCGTGCGAGGCATATAAAACTACTTCACCTTAAGCGAATAACAAATCAATGTTTTTTTTCTAAAAAATCGGCAAGCTTTCGGAGCTATCGAATCTCCATGATCACGCCTTACATAATGTAGGTACACGACGTTTACAAGCTTTTTATAAATTAGCAATAAATAACATGAACAAAATGAGCCAATCAGAACACCTCTAAGGCCATTGATTTAATTGTTCGATTAAGTGCTGGACCATCCCTTAGGATCAATAAGCTCTCCTTTATGGTAAGTTTAAAATCATTTGTTTCAGAGCAAATAATATTAAAATCACTCACTGTAGGAGGGCAATTACATTCCAAGAGATGGTCGCTTATAGCTGTGTGCATCCCGTTTTCAGAGTTTTACCAGCAAGTGGAGATATTCCTAATGTTCATAGACACGTATTTTAAAATGACGTATGGTTTTGCCATAATAGCTACCCGCTCGTAAATTGGTAAACAATGCCTGATCTCCTCAAAGTTGGAATTTTATCTTTGAAAGGAAAAAAATTCCTGAGTCTGCAGCTGGAACTGAAGTGCGTATTTTAAGTGACTCACTTCCAAGAAAAGGTAAAACAATCATAAATTCCTTTTTGGATACTGTTTGAATTACTTTTTTGTTATAGTAAACTTTTTCAAAAAATAGCTTAATGCATCTATCCACTATGCCTCTAGGATATCCATTCTTAGCCAAGATGGCCTTCAAATTCTCCACGTCGGAGACTAGACGACTCCAGTCAGAACAGATACGAAAACAACGGTTAAGAAGTGAATAAACCGGTCTGAGATTATATCGTTTAAAGACAAGACTGTCAAGGTTGGTAAAAACGCCACTAAAAGTGTGTTTACGATATACGTCTGTCACGAAATTTTCACTTTCCCTAGATACCCCAACATAAATGCCTAGAGTTATGATATGTAAGGAAAGCATCAACTTGTACAGAACTAGAAAATATAGCGAAAAATAGGTTTTATGTCAACCGGACATTCTTCTTGTTTGCCAATTGACATGCGCTGGCTGCAATGCTATCAATGGCCTTAGAGGTGTTCTGATTGGCTCATTTTGTTCATGTTATTTATTGCTATTTAGTTCTTTCGCTATTGGTTTTTCAAATAGCATGTGACAAGATTAGACAATTTTGATTGTTACTGCATGTCCTAAAAACTTCGTATCAAGGACATATTTCTCAATTTGATTTTGCAATAGGGAGAGGCAAAGGATTATGGATACGAAGTTGTAATTAAGTATCAATTTTCAAAGATGCAAGAGTTCACCTTTTCACCTATTTTATCCTACCGGTTCTTCCTTACATACAAGGTTCATGTTAATTTACTTATTGATTGAAATACATAGAAACTCATTCAGTGCTGAAGATGTAAGTGATTACTAATCATTGTTGGAATTATGCTACAGAAATAGCAGAAATCAAACAAAGATTGGTAATCACAGAGACTTAAGGGTGTTCCAGCCCTTGAGGTTTACTTTTGAATTTGACAGGGTCAATGTGAACTAAAGATACGAATGGATAAAATATCACATCTTTAAACTATAAAAATAACTAACAAAGAAAAAAATCTTAAATCGTGAGAAGTAATACTGTTACAAGTAGACCCCCAATGAGGTTTAAAAAAAAATCTCGACTCCAGGACAAGAAAAAAGCGAAAAACCCTGGGGACCAGGTTGTTTACAAACTAGTCAATAAAAAATCATTATTAAATCAATAAATTATACCTGCTTACTTATTTACATTGTCCACCATTATGGATTTTTAACATATTGTATTTTTATAAAAAATCTAAGTTAGGAGCTTTTTCATAGGTTAGAGCTTTCTCAGAAAAAGGTATGGCAAATTAAAAATCGCAATGCGATGAAAAATACGAAGAAGTGTTTGACTGTAACATATCTAATAAATATGCGTTTGTCGTTTGCAGTTGGATAATGAAAATCTATCATCTTTTTCGCGGTCAAACTCTTCATAAATTTTTATTTGTTAAATATAACTAGACTTGAGATTTTACCATCGACTCATTTTTCGACACTGAATCCGAATATGAAAATACAGTCTTACAGTCCACAAAATTCGTAAGGATATTCGAATCAATTTTTGTACAGAAGGAGTGTTTTTATGCACACTTAGAATGCATAAAAACACTTCTTCTGTGATAAAAATGGTTTGTCTTACGATACGAATTTTGTGGACGATCTCTTAAAAATATATTATGGCAGACGTACATGTCGAACAGACTTACTTATTTTACCATAAAAATTATCGTCGCGTACAAATTCTAAAGAATGTATTTTCTGTACACAAACTAAGGGACCATCGTCCACAAAATTCGAATCGCAAATCATACCATTTTCATCCCAGAAGAAGTGTATTTGTGCATACTAAGTATGTGAGACACTCCTTCTGTATGAAATCGATACGAATTGCCATACGAATTTTGTGGACGGTCCCTAACACACAAAATTAAAAAAAAAAATAATCACAGAAAACCTTAGGCCTGACTAAACAAAACAACCCAATATTGACCGAAAAGTGCAATATTGTGCCCGAAAGTTGCAATATTGCCCGAAAGGTTCTATTGCCTCTTAAAACCTTCGGTTATTCTACAGGGCCATGAGTGCAATTTATCAAACGTGGATTAAATATGTATTTTTAGCTTAATCTGGTATTAAATCTTATATCACCTTAATAGGATTAATTTTCGCGCGGATTTAAATTCGCGGACAACGAATTTTGGATTTTTCGCGCGGATTTAATTTCGCGGAAAATCAATTTTTGTGCTTTTCGCGGGGATTTAATTTCGCGGATGATCAAAGTTTGGTAATTTCAAACGGATTTAATTTCAAGAAAAGACAAAAATTTCGCATTTTAGTGAATATGCCACCTTCCTTTGTGCTAAAATAAAAATTAAAAATGAAGAAATCTAAAGAATGTTCGCGGAGAGTGATTTTTGAACATTTCGAGCGGATTTAATTTCGCGGACAACCAAATTTGCGATATTTCACGCGGATTTAATTTCACGGAAAATGCCAAAATCCGCGAAATCAACACGAAAATTGGTTAAAGTCAGATATAATATTGGATTAACTTATCAGAGTTTAGTCTGCATTTGAACTAAGGTATCCATAGGTAGAAATCATCCAAAGACAACATTATAATTTATTCCATTTTTCCCTATTCTGATATACAACAGTATAATTTCTTACATCACTCGCCCCTTCAACGGTTTAGAGTTTGGATGAGATTTAGAATAAATGTGATTTAATAAATTATGCTATTTTCTTATAGATTTGACTATTTTTATCTCAGGAGAAAACTTTGTGCATACGTTCAACGTCCTTGTGCTTACTTAGTATACTTAAGTCACTTTTTCTGGGAAGACAATGGTTTCAGGTGAACCACAAAATGTTTTACTTCGGTAAGGGACCGAAACACTCGTATTGGAAATCGTACTGTTTTCATCACAGAAGAAGTGTCTTTGTGTATACTAAGTATGCACAAAGACACTCCTTCTGTATGAAGATTGATACAGATTTCCGTACGAATTATGCGAACGGTCCATCAAATATACCTCTAGAATATTAAACTATAATTCAATAAGTTGACGCTAGCAAATATGTGTTCGATTTTAGCGTCTCACTTTTAGTGATCTGTGAGCGTACGGGATTCTGTGATGGATCATAATGTTCAAGAACATGCTTAATGATGTGACTATAATCATTGTACTTTACATTTGTATGCGTTCCTCTGTTTTGATGTACCTTTAAATTTCCACGTTTACGTATTGGTTGTGGTCTCCAATTGTCATTTAAAGTGTTTGTATAATCTGATGGTTTGGGAGATATAGAAAGTTCACTCAGTTTTCGACACTGTAATAGATGCTCTGGGAGAAAATCGTGATTACCAAACACAGTCCGGCCAGGTAGAACGACTCCATCGCATTTAGGTAAGCTACAAACTGCCATATTCTTTGGCTAAATAAAAGAAAAAAAGAAAAGTCAGTACAATGCCATTCATGCGTAAATACTTTAGGAATCGTCTCAAAAATTCGCTTAGCAATTCGCTTAGCAATTCGCTTCATTTTCATCTTAGATGAAGTGTTATTGTAACAC
>JAUCNQ010119705.1:0-10754 GCA_032352715.1 Bougainvillia muscus
GGAATGCAAGTAGCCTATATGCACAAAGGCTAATTCTACGTTGCCGTCGTAGATTAGACTGTGCTTAAGCTCCCTAACAACCTCAGAATGTCTTGTTTTCCTTATAAATTATACCTAGTCTCAACACGACCAACACCCCATACTCTCATTTTTGCAATTGGTTGAACGTGAAGTATACTTTTACTTTTTGGTTCAAGTAATTTAAGAGTTTCGCCTTCCAAGATCAATTTGATATCCCTACCCTAAAAGAGAGATTGTAAAGTTCCCAAATAGTATCATTTCCATCACAGGAGAAGTGTCTTTTTGTATACTACATATGAAGTATACAAAATGACACTCTTCCTGAGTTAAAATTTAACATTCATAGGGAAGGGACAGTCCATAAAATTTGTATGGAAATTCGTTTCGATTTTCATACAGGAGTGTCTATGTGCATACTTAGTATGCACAAAGACACTTTTTCTGTAATGAAAATGATATGATTTGCAATACAGATTTTGCAAACGGTTTCTAATAATTATAAATGGTATTTTCGTTTTAAACAGGGACAAGAGTTCGCTTACTTTTTTACGCTCCATCATATATAGATGAGTTGTTTTCGTGAGCTGAAAATGGTACAAATAAAGGAACCAATACCTTATGAACTTACTATTTTTTACCTTGTTCATGAAAACGGCGTATGGAAAACCTTATCATTTTCATATCAAAAGAAGTACCTATACGCGAAGACACATTTGATAAACTTTTACATACATATTTTATGACTAGTTCGTAAACCTATAAATCGTGTAGCAACAATTGAGAAAAACAAACCTCAGCCCATGTTTCAGTAGTTTTCCATAAATCATGTCTTTCTTCTGCTAATGTTGATATACAATTATTGACAGTATCTCCAATGATTTTTGGTCCCATAAGTGCTTCATCTACATCCATCCAACCCATAGAATGAACTGGAAAACTGATAATTTGCTAAAGGAAAATAATATAAATATTACAAGTTAGAACAATATCAAAGGCGGTAGAAAATGACACTTAGCAGAAAAGCAGTGAATAAAATATTTACCTGAAAACATAAAGGTTTGGGAATTTCCCTTTTGTGTTTTATAGATGTGTAGGAAAGAATAGCTGAGTGAGTGAGTGAGTGAGGTTTATGTTCATCGTGGCTAGCCCCACTAAGCTCAAAGGATATACCCGGTCGCTTATTTCCAGGAGGGGCAAGGGCTTAATTGGACGGTTCTGAAGTATTTAATGCTCTTCTGAGCGACACAGCTCCACAGTTGTGATGGTGCTCTCCTCGACAACCACTTGCATCACCCAATGATCACTTTGCGCCATCTACCCAATTTCCCTCACATGGTATGGGTTGACCCGAGGAGCAGCTTTTCAGACATAATCCCAAGCATGTCGAGCACGGGTATCGAACCCTCCATCATCAGATTACAAACCCGATGACTTGACCATTAGGTCATGCTTGCTTATGGAAAGTATCATAATGAATGAACTTACTTTTAATTTATCAGGCGTTTCTGGTCTTGGAGAAGGAGATGCAGCTGAAATACTGAAATAATAAAGGATATTTTCTGATATGGTTTTCACTTGAACGTCTAGTGTAAACTTGCGCTATCCATAAGGGACCGTCCACAAAATTCATTTCGTGTATATGCAAAGACACTTCTGAAAGAAAATTGATACGAATTTCCAAACGAATTTTAATTAAACATCACGAAACATCATCTTCCCTTCTTCGAAAGGAAAATGATACGATTTTTGAAACGAAATTAACATGACAATAGACCTTTACATCAAATTCTTAACTTATTAAAATTTAATTATGTATTAAGACGAATGATGAGGTTTCGTAAATGCTGTAGATTCTCAAATGTTCTCACGATTTCTGTTCTGCAAATCGTTTCATATTAATCTCAGGAGAATTGCCACCGTGCATCCTAAAATATACCCAACGAATTTCTTCTGAATTCAAACTGAAACGATTGAAAAGAATTGTGAAGCAAATTTCTCAAATGTTTTAAAAATTTGAATCTCAAATTACAGAGGAAGTGTTTTTGTACATACTATGTATGCACAAAGCCTCTCCATCTGTGATAAAAATTGGTACAATTTTCCATGTGAATTTCTCAGTTTATTCTCTGACTTACTTGTTCATATTTTTATTATTCTTTTCTTCAACAACATCTGAAACACTCGGTGCACGTGAAGATGAACGAGAATGGTCCGATGATGTACTTGGAGTCTACATAGATAAAAATAAGAAAAACATCCATCAGTTGCTAGGAACTAGAATATTTAAAGTATTGACGTCAAAACAAACATATATAAGCATATTATTTATGTAAAAATTAAAATAATGCAATTTAATTCCCTAATATCGACGTCGTCATTAGAGACCGTCCACAAAATTCTTATCGCAGATCCTACCTATGCACAAAGATACTTCTTCTGAATAAAAATTGATAAGAATTGCCATAGGAATTTTGTTGACGGGTCCTTATTATCTAATTATATCAGGGACCGTCCACGAAAGTCACATACGAAACATTTTCATCACCGAAGAAGTGTTTTTGCTCATACTAGTATGTACAAAAACTCTCCTTCTGTATGAAAATTGATACGAATTTCGATACAAACTTTGTGGACGGTCCCTAACTCATTAATTTAATTCGTATACGATTAAATAGAAGTCAACTTTAACAGACAAAAAGTATATATAGCTGTACATGACAAAAAATCAAAGTTAAAAGTTAATTCTCTGTAACGAATAAAATTATATATACATCAACCACAACCCTCTCAGATATCACAGCACAGGAGGAGTGTCTTAGTGTACACAAAACAAGCACAAATACACTTCTCCTGTGGTGAATATGATATGATTTTGTAAAACAGGCATAAAACGAACTGTTGAGACGAACCCCAAATTTGATTGAAAAAATTCGTCTAGATTATTACTGTATCAAAAATCCTAACATTTTCACCATATTCACGACTCACCCCTCCCCCCCCCCCCCCCCTTATTTATCACTTTGATCAAAAGGTTTCTTAGCTATTTTCACATTAGGTTAGGGTGTTTAGAATTAGTTTTACTCTGATATTTTACGATTTTCAAATCTTAACAGCCTAAGTGTATTTTATACACCAATACACCAACTTACAGTGAGAATGAAGTTAATTCGATTAAGAAACAATAAACATTCCGGCGTCGAATGTAAAGGATTAAGAACATACCCTACGTAAAGTACCATCTAAACAAGGAAACTTGAAAAAAGAACCAAATCGAAGAAAATGCTTGCGGAAAGCCATCACCGTAGCACGTAAGTAAAAAAGATCGATTTCACACTATTCAGGTCACACAATATTTTAGATGTTGAAGTCAAAAATCAAAACACAAAAACAGTCAGATTTAATCATTTAAAAACACTAGTTAGTATTATTTTTAACTTCAGGGGAAGAGTCTTTTTGCATATCCGGTATGCACAATGTCACTTCTCCTTATGAATGTTTGTGCTATTTGAAAACATTATCAAACCTGAAAATCAGCGCTAAAAGTCAAAAACAAAATCTCCGATGTAAAACCCGAGATAAGAGAGAACATTCTGATTTTTCACACGGACTTAAAAAACCTTGGGTAAGAGGAGATAGTGTTCGATTTTAAATTCTATGGTTAAACATACCTTAGTAATCATGCAGTCATTCGATTTAGGGTCCATATAACAATGAGTTAGAACTCGTTTACATGAAGACTTTCTATAGGCGAAATGAACTGTCGGAAAAATTGAACCAATCACAGAAGCCATGACAGTTCATTTCGCCTGCAACGATTTTCCATGTAAACGTGTCCTTAGAAAGCCACATATTTCCTAATCTCTACTATGAAAAGACTAGAAGGTATGCATAAACACTATTTCTTGATGTAAAAACAGTAAAAGTTATCTTAAAGTATAAAGACCAAAAAGTGTGTTGATTCCAAATCATACTATTTGCACCTAAGAAGAAGTGTCTTTGTGCATACGTAGTATGCACAAATCCACTTTTTCTAAGGTGAAATTAGAATGATTTGGAATAAAACACACTCCATCTTACCGCTGATCTTGTTGGTTTTTCATATTGTATCGTACCAGTCCATATATGCCAATAATAAAGTTCTGTACCATCATCAACTTTTTGCCATCCTTCTGGTAAATCATCCGATACTAATCCTGTAACATTTAAATCATATGGAGTTCTACTACGATATTCATTCATATCTACCGTCGATGGACTATCACTTAATAAATCATCCTCATTTGATAATGACGATGACGATGTTGTTGATGTTGGATTACTCATAACACTAGATTTACCATTTTGTTGTTGTAGTTGTGGTTGGAAGTTTTGTTGTTGTTGTTGTTGTTGTTGTTGTTGTTGTTGTTGTGGTTGAAAGTTTTGTATAAAATGACGATCAATAGTTTCATGTGATCTCATTCTACGATGTTGTTTTTTAAATTCTCTTAATTGTTTTAATTCTTCAGTATTTTGTGATTTTGCTAATCTTTCATTTAATAGTAAATTATTTGTACCTAATAATGTTGTTGTTGTTGTTGTTTTAAAGTCTGTAGCGTTTGATGTATTTGTATGTGATTTTTTTCTTATTATATCTGTTTGTTCATAACCACCTGAGCTTAACATATCTTCAGTTGAAATAGAGTTACGATTATAAGAATCTAATCTTTGACGTGTACTTTCTGATATTGATGATTCTTCAGGATGTGTTGGGAGATCCCATTTACGATCTGAAAATTAAAAAGAATTGCGTTAAGAAATGTCTACGAAAAGTAGCATTTGCATCACAGAAAAAGTTTTGTATGCAAAAAAGACACTCCTTCTGTATGAAAATTGTCATAAAAGTCTTGTGTACCGTATGTACAAGTATGCCTTCTTCTGTGATGGAAATTGTAGAAAATTGCCATGCCAATACAAAAGTATTTTCCTATGGTGAAAATAACTCAAGGTCTAAAACGAAATCCTACAGAATAACCAAAACTAACATTCACAGTTAGAAAAAAAACAAATAAGTGTAAATTCATCTCTCCTATTCACACTATCACTGTCTCTGATCTCTCTGATATAAAGTTTTTTTTTAATGTATTTTAAAATTCTTATCTTATTAACGATCACATAAGAGATTAAGGTGAAAAAATAGGCAGACTTTTCTACAGAAAATAAAGCAGAAAAGACTCAGATGAAGTGTTATTGTAACACGCAAGTGTTACAATAACACTTCATCTGAGGTGAAAATTATTAGGAATGAAGCAAATTGTGAAGCGAATTTAAGCGAATTTTTGAGACGGTCACCTTAGGTACCATGCATAAAGTTTGTATCGCAAATCGTGCCATTTTTATCATAGAAAAAAGTGTCTGTGTTCCAAACTTAGTACGCACAAAGACACTCCTTCTTTATGAAAATTGATGCAAATATTATAGACGGTCACACAAAAGCACTTCTCCTAAAATAAAAATCAAACGATTTGTGTAAGGCTAAAACCAAAAGTATAATAATAAGCATCTAAAACTCACTAAATGGACTTGTTACAAGCCATTGTTTAACATATGACATAGCGGATATACTCATTTCTTCAGACGTCGGACGTCCGTCTTTTTGTTTTCAAAAATTAATAATCTGCATAGTCAGGAAACAAAAAAACGATTCAAATGGAGAACGGTATTCGTTATCTTAAGTAGGTACATGGTATGAATTACACGCCTTCACTGAGTTGTTTTGTAGTTTTAAAACAAAGATTTTGTCTATCCCATAAACAATAACAAAAAATATCGACAACAATGATAAAGTTTAATCAATGCATAAAATCCACAAAAAATGGTCACATTCGCTGCAGGATTTTTAAAGTATGTGTAACCATTTTTTGGACCCTTAAGAAACTATGTAGACTATTATGTACAAGAAAAATTCAATATTTTCCTCATAAGTTTAGCCTACCGATGGTTTATAATTCTTACGAAACTAACCATTATTTACTCAATCAAAAGTTATGACTTTTCTTAATATAATTATACAAAATTACTTCTCAAATAGAATTCCCTTATTAATATTAATTGCCAGTAATTAATATGCGATCATTACAATAAAAATGGCCGACCTTAACAGAGCCTTCAAAAACATTGACGTATTTGTGATAATTAACAAATCACGTGACTCGCTTTTATAAATGTTAACATTAGCACCAAGTTTCATGGACATAACTTCAATAATTAACAAATCATTTATAATTTAAAAAAGTGCAAAGTTTCATGGTCTAAGGTTAAGAATGGGAAATTATGGTTAAGCTAATCTTGATGGTTCCCTAGCATTTGTTTAACGTATTAGTACTATCATTTTAACGAACTTATTACCATAATGTTAAACCACTTAACATTATAACGATTTTGACTCTTCACCCTTTTATTTTGACTAAGGAACCGTGCACAAAATTTGTATCATATTACCAACTATTTTCGTCACAGAAGAAGTGTTTTTGTGCATACTAAGTATGCACATAAAGACTCTTTTTGTATGGAAATTGATACGAATTTCGATAGGAATGTTGTGGACTGTCCCTTGTTTGTAAAATGTCAGTATGCTTTAATCATTTTTGCAACGAATCATAAATTCTCACAATAAATCACAAAATAATTTACATAATGAAATAATTGTGTGAAAATGTATATTTCAAACGTATAATGATTGAACGATACACTTTCTTTTGATAAGCATGCAGTACTCAAACAGTAAAGATGTAAGCAATGTTTGGTACTTAACTTTGTAACCATTGCCATTCAATCTTTTTCCAAAAGCCCCAGAATCATTCCTTTTTCGCTATTTTCCTTTCACAATTACTATATAGGTGTCGACGTTAAGCAACTGTTTAGCAACTTAGAGTACTCAAATTCTAGTTTGTGCTAAGCAGCTTTTGGTACTGGGACCTGACCTTAAAGTTGCTTATAAAAAAAGTGTAGTGACATCCCTTTGAAAAGGAACGTTATTGTCATCCAGTCAAATACTTTTTGTTTTTGTTTTTGATGCGCATATGAAAGTCAAACTTCAACTGATTCTTTACACGGAAGCATCCCTCCAGAGGTGTTCTTCAAAATATCTGTTCGGTAAATATGTAACAAATCTCTAAAAAATTGAGCATGGTGGAGTGCATTTTTAGCATTGTTACAGGCTTTAAGCCTGCAACAATGCTAAAAATGACCTCCACCAAGGACACTTCTGTAGGAATTTTTCAAATATTCACAGAACACATAATTTGAAGAACACGTACAGATGACTGCTTCCATTTACACCAGAGATATAAGTCTCTGTTTACACCCATGCAAAACTATAACAAGTCACGGAACATTGGATAACGTCACGGAAAAGAATAATTCCAACATTAACAGTAATTTTCCCCTCAAATCAATATAATTAATTTAAAAAATTAAGAAGTTAAGATTACTTTATGACAACAACAGTCACGAAGTTTTTTTCTTATGTATCTCCTTGTAACTGTAAAAGCAGTAGTCTGTCTAATCATAATATGATACTTACTTTTTCATGTCAGGTGGAGTGTCTTTGTGCATACTATGTATGCACAAAGACATTTCTCCTGAGATAAAATAGTACAATTTAACGAGAATGCAAAAAAACACATAAACGAACAACTTGAACATTTCATTCAAAAAAAAAAAAAACGGGAAAAGAAAATTAATTTTTTATAAAATTGCCAATTCTCACTATTTTTTCCATAATATCATAGTTTGACTTCTCTTTTTCTATATTATTGCTTTAAAATTCATAGTTAATATTTTAGCATACAAAAATAAAAATATTAGAGAAAATACATACAACTTTATTGAAATCTACATTTCTTTGAGAAAATCCAAATAATTTAAATATTTTATAGAAACTATGAGGAAGAGAGTGGTATTTTGAAGAAAAATGCACGCCACCCTTGAGGAGAGAAGCATCGTAAAACCAGACGAATATTTTGCACATTCAATTTGGTAAAACATTATAACCCCTTGATGCATGAAGTCGTAAAATGGTCACGCATACTTAAACAATCCTGCAGCAAATGCTACAGAATTGTTAAAGCGTGTATGACCATTTTCTAACACTATGCATTAAAATGTTGTATTATTATGACGTTACTTGAAAAGCGACGTAATAATCATTAAGTCAAAATACCTTATTTTAATTTTCTATTTAGTGTATAAATACCTTAGAAATGAGATTTGTAATTACCCCTTCGGAGAAGGGATTGCACACTCAGTCACAACAAGCTACTAATACTTTGGTTAATTCAAATCCTTCTCCTTAGAGGTATTTTAACCATTTTTATCCTCAGTAGACCAATTTATAAACAATGTATTTAGCGGGACCTATATTATTCTTTTCTTTAAGCGATTTAACAATAATTTTAAAACCATGAATCTTTTATATTTAACCTAAGAAGAAATACTTAACACCCCCCCGATATCTTTGTCAATTTAAGATAATTTATACGTACTGTTTTCAAACATTAGGGGGTAATAGCAATCTTATGTTGGTATATTTACTTATCTTACCTTTCTGATGATTCGAATTTAAAATAGTAATTCAAAAAATGGTATGTATGCCAAAAATGTCATACAAAGAAGCACACGTGTGCCAGAGTGTTCTTAGGGCCCGTCTACATCGCCGTTTCTAAAGTTGAACCATTTTACCCATAGGTGGATCCACAAAATGGGACCTGCAAAGATTAATTTTTAATACTTGAACTAAAAGTCATTAGCCTTGTTAAAGGCGTGTAAAGGCTAATGATCATTTGTTAACTATTAATAATAATAACAAGTTTTTAACCTGACTACCGGCCGCCGGTAACTAGGTCACTGGTAATAAATCTCCTACGCAGATGTGATCTCAATCGGTAACACCATAGTATTAACTTTAAAGCCAAAACACTCTCAGAAAAATTCCCAGATTTGAAACACAAATTTTCGCGAGATAAAGAACATATAAATTATTGTTTTTCGAATTTCAAAATGGTGCTATTTAAACAAAACACGTGCGCTCAGAAAACACTAATTATTATGAAGTTATCTGGGTTTTATTTCCAAAAACACCTGCACAACGCGGTTTGAAAATCATTGTTATCCTAATAACGAACTTAGCTAACTCGTTCCCGAAGATGTAAGTGATAACGAATCATTGTTTGATTTCTGCTACAGAAGTAGCAGTAATCAAACAATGATTCGTTATCACAGTGGCTTGCGGTACTGAATGAGTTAACATCTCAAACTTTTATTATGTGAAATCTCAGGAGAAATACCTTAGTGAATACACTCTATCTACTATTACCTGATAACCGATGTCCATTTCGCCAGCCGGCACGCTGAAGCTCTGGAGGCACGGCGCGAAAAGATTATCTGACGACTTTAGAGGATTCCTTTGATCTTTTACAACACGCCGCATGTTGTAAAAATACGACCGTAGTTCCGACCGTTTGTTGTAAAAATTCTACGGACCGTAGCGGTAGTGAAAATCGCCAATCCTTATGGTGGCAGCGTGGCAGCACTCATATCTTGATAGCTAGAACTTTCGAAGCTTTCATTTTTAAAATTTTGTAGAATAACCACTTGCTAACATTTATAAATATCTAAAGTTACTTTTGATAGAGTATTTATTAACTGAAAAGTCTCACAGTGTAGTATTTTGATTTTTCACTTCCACTTTCGTTTTCGCTATGTTTAATGTTTGTGTTTTAAACTTATGACCAAACGATATTTTTGACTCGGACCGAAGTTCCTAAACTCACGCGGTCTGCTTACAAATTTCCAGTGAAAGTCGTCAGGTTACTTTGCAGCCAAGTGGGTTTACAGCTTTAGCGTCCCTTGGCGAAGAAAGTAACCGGTTGTCAGGTAAATCTACTAAGGTACGATTTTGCACACCGAGATTAAGGCTTAAGCTAATTAACTTTAAATTAGTTCACAAAAACGGTAGTTAGCCTTTTAAAATGCTAACTGCCATTTGGCAAAGTATTAAAAAAAAAATAGTTCTCCATTTTATTGCTTTGACTAATCAGATTATGTACTGGTAGTTCTCCTTTCATAGTCGAATCTAGAAGCATGAAAGTAGTAGGCAAGTGGCTGCGAAGAGGGGTAAAACCATTAAAATTTAAAAAAAAAATTAATAGATTTACACTTTTTCGAAGGCGTTTGCCTACTCTTATATCCGGCCCTGCCTTTATAACTTCGACTATTCTTACTTTGCCAGGTCCCATTAAAAACAATGAAATGTACTAAAGTGACTATAATGACCGATTTCAAAAGTTACATGACCGATAAAGTTACATGACCTATAATGACCGATTTCAAAAGTTACATGAGAATCTTCAAGTCTCAGCAATCAATCATCACCTGGATTCCTATTTCTACGAAATTCGAAACCGAGGTGATAGGACGACAATGACATCGCTATAGCAGAACATTTCGTATTAACCAATTAAACTTTCTTATTCGTGTTTTCTCAAAATCTACTTTGCTAGTGGTAAACCAATCCATATTATTATTATAGGGTCATAATCGGTAAAGGTAGATTTACACTAGCGAGAAAAAAAACAGTAGAAAATGTTTCACAAATATTTGAAGTATGAAAATTTAAAAGACCGTCTCAAAAATTCGCTTAAATTTGCTTCACAATTCGCTTCATTTTCACCTTAGATGAAGTGTTATTGTAACAC
>JAUCNQ010119727.1:0-10753 GCA_032352715.1 Bougainvillia muscus
AGACTGACTCTGCAAAACTTGCCAACATGGAATCACGGAATCGCCTAAACCAATGTTCTACCGGCTTACAGCCGTAGCACAAAAAAGGATTTTTGAGGTACAAATATATAACCACACACAAAATGTAGATTTACCCCATTAACATCTCTAATCCTAGTTTCTTAATGAGATAACGGCTTTTGAATTCACAAAATTCCTGCTTCGCTGCCATCGAAGGGATCTTCCTTCTTGTTCACTTTTCCAAGACTATTTTGCTTCTCTAGCATTCTGATCCCAAGAACCATGTGACACAATAAGAGCGTCGTATGTAATGATACCGATTACTTACTCGCGCAAATTTCACACCATAATAAAATTCAAAATAATCTAACCACAGCGAAGAAGGACATCCTTTATTACGCTCTATCAGGGTTCATACTCACTTTGGATAATTTTTTCCCTGATGTTGGCGAAATATTATACTTTTTCCCCTGATTTTCAAGTCAAAAAAGAGGTTTTTCCTCGAAGTCATATGAAAAGGCTATGTTTTTCCCTGATATACACGGCAAACATAATGTGCTAGGAGTATGACCCCCCTTGTAGCTCATCCATAGTGTGCAGAGGAGTATGACCCCCTTCCTTTGTAGCGCATACCCCCTTTCTAAGAAACTGTCCCCCCGGCTTTACGGGAAATTTTTTCGCAATTTGCCACATGCCCTTTCTGCTGTGATGACTACTAAATGGCACCTGAAACACCTTGAAATGAGCCAGAATCAATGGTTTGGAGGGCTGAGATGTAACTTTTAGCTCTCTGGAACCCTGGAAAATGTACTTCCTGCACCAATATTTTCTACCACTGATAAAATTGGATAAATACATCAAGTTCCCCTTTCTCATTTATCCCCCCCCCCCCCCCACCCATATCTAGCCAAAAGTGTTCTGTCAGTTTTGGAAATTTTAGCCCCGCCTTTAGGGGGGGGGGGGGGGGAGGGGCACACTCTCTTTCTGGGATGCTCCTCCTTACCAAGACCTACTACTCAATCGCCCAACTTTTAACAGATTTTTTCACATTGCGCCGTTTCCTTTGTGCTGACTACTATTATGGTATCTGTAACACCTAGAAGTGACCCAGAATCATAGATGAACAAATCCAAAGTTGGGAGTGCTGAGATGCAATGACTTCCCGAGGCGCCAACCATGACCAAGAATTTTTTTGATTTTTAGCTCTCTTTAAGGCCGGAAAATGTACTTTGTGTCGATATTCTTTGCCAAACATTATAGTAGAACCTTTTCTTCAAGTATCTTTCCTCTGACAACGCAGTCATTCTTACTGATAAATGTGGATAAATACCTCAAGTCCTCCGATGCCCCCTTAATGATTTTAGGCTTCGACCTGATTATTTTTTTCCACTCATTGCAACTACGATGAACAATGAGACTTAATTTAATATAAAGTTTTCAGGAGCACATAAAGATACAAACACTATTTTTTTGTTCCAGCGGCACACACTCCCTTAACTGTTCTTAGCGTGTTCCTTTGCACGTACGTACGTATGAATTAAGTCAATGCTTCGCATCTAGTTTCAATTGACAATAATGAAGCCTTTATTATGTGGCATAATGACATTTTATTATGGTGTGAAATTTGCGTGAGTAAGTAATAGATAGCGGTACATACATAATCAGTTGGTGAATGCCTGCTTGCAGATAGTGCAGATAAAGTATGAGAAAGACAGAACATTTCCCTAGAACTAAAAAGGTATTTCTGTACATTTGAGCATTTCGGTATCTTTAGATAACTTACTTCTTGGATTATTATTTAATTTAAGATTTTTTAGTGGAATTAAATATACTGTATTTCCTCTAATTAGCACCGAGCCTCAAAGCGCCGCCCCCTAAGAAATATCCTTGAAGCTAAATATATGTTATAAGTGCCACCCTCTAATAAGCACTGTACCAACAAAAGTGACGCTTATTAGAAGCAATAGCAATGGATCCATGCAGCAATTATGACTGCATATTAAAATACAACATTCTCTATACTTTTGTAATAATTAAAGAAGTAATTCACATTTAATGTCTAGGTCTGTCTAAGTAGTTTGAATATCAATTTTGGCAGCAAGTTGTTCTGTACCTAACTTTATTAAAAAATCTTTGACTACTATTCACGTTTTGAGGAAGATCTTCTAAGAGCATTCTAAGCATTCTAAGCATTCTTCTAATCATTGACCTTTAATAAGCGCCTAAGTCTGGAAATCCAGGACACTAATTAGAGGAAATACTGTTTATTATACACATGGGGCGCTAAGGACAGGAAATGTGGTATATATATTATACACATTTGTTGGACATTTTCAAGTCTCAGGGAGTAATTACAAACGGAGTCGGATTTGAACTGGTTACCCCATCACTTTACCAACTGAGCTATCAGTCTGATGTCAGAGCGTGTTTGTACGTGGTAGATCTCATTCACAACTGTACCGTAACCTCTGACATCGCATGAGAGCAGTTGGTGGTTCGAATCCATCTTGAGGCGCAATTATTTCAGGAGACTCATGGCTCCTCCAACACCAACCCTTATCATTATTAATGAAATAAGTCGGGTCTAGCTGTTTTAAGTTTTGTTTCAGGGTTACCTAGTCCTGTGCAACCCTTAGCCATTTCGACACAAGTCTTCATCAGTCTTTCGGAAAGCAGAATATATATTATGCACATTTGATAGAGAATTTCAAGTCTAAAGGAAAATTTACAGACTGAGTTCGATTTGAATTGGCGAACACTGGGTTCCGCCCAATTGCTCTACCAACTGAGCTATCAGTCCAATGTCAGACTGTGTTTGTAGGTTGGAGATGTCATTCACAACTGTACCTTGACCTCTGTAAATAACCATATATATAAGAGGTAAAAGTGAAAAAGAGATAGTTAATATTAAATTAAATTCCAAACACCTGCTTCGCCTGGTGTTTCGCTAGTAAAAATTTAATTGCAAAGTTTACCTTAATAAACTCAGGGAGTTCGAATGGAGGTTTCACAAATCCACGCTTTCCCTATAAATAAATAAATAGTGAAGTTAACTCATTACATCTGCTTCCCAAACCCTAATTTGTATCAAGTACCATTAGTCATCGTGCACATTGCTCATTTCCATTAAGTAGCAATTCAGGTGGCAGCAGCGTAAAAAGTTAGAAACAGGTTCAGTACAGCTCTTATCAAGTAAGTGGATCTTTGACACAATTGGACAAGTTCGAGTGGAACTTGGGACGCTTAAAATTTGCAACTTATATTCATAAGTTAACATTTTCAAAAGTAAACATTTGCACGAGTAGGCATTTTCATGAGTACATGGACAGTATAAATATTTTTGCGAGTATACTTAAATAATATTTTTTGAATGGTTTTTATTAATTTTTTATTAATGAATGGTCCATGTGGAAATTAATGTGTTAACATTAAAAAATATGATCTAACAATAACAATTTAATTTTATCAACGGAACAAACACATTAGCACAGTAATGAACATTTAAAGGCAATATGAAACAGGTTATGACCTCCAAGAAATTAAAAATTTAAGCGAGGGATTCTTTTAGAAATTTATTTTCGAAAATTCCTCACATTTGTGCTACGTTAGAGGAAATTTTCCACCGCTTAGATGAAAACCTGCATATCAATTTACTAGAAGGGTAATTATTTGCTTCCACATGTAGTCCAGGGCATTTAAGTTCTAACCCGAAACAAATTGCAACAAAAGGTTTTTTGGTTGATTTTGATTCATTAGATATGTTTTAAAAACATATAAAAAACATGTTTTTGACCCAAATTAGGGCACAAATGGGCAAAAAAAATATTTTCCTCAAATAAATGTCAACTTGCATCTCGTTTGAAAGATAATTTTATGCTGAACCATATTTCCAATAGAACCTTTGTTTGAAAATGAACTAAAAAGCTGTTACGAGGCAATAAACATCATCTCACAGTCCAATATCCTTTTAGTTAGCACAAGCATTTCTTAACACTCTCGAAATAATTACTTTTCTACACATATTTATCTTCCAGTTTTTTTACTTAACTATACAGATCTGCAATTTAGTTAATAAATGCAAGACTTGAGGCTGTTAAGAAAATTATTTACATAAAACTGTTTTTCAAAAAAAACATAATTTCAAATATAAAGCAGCCTAAAGTAAATCATTAGACATGCTAGAGTTAGCACATTCTTTGATTTGGCACTAACCATTAACCGTTTTTCCGACAAAACACATTGTAATGTTAAATAATTGAGAGTAAATTTACAATGGATTACTTTTAGTAACGACTCTGGGGCTGAAAGTTGGTCTGTGGGTTTAAGGATGTATCAATGTTCATCCAGTCAGTTGCATTAAATATGTTTTCAAGTGATAGCCATTTCATAATTTGATAGTACGATTGGCAGCTATAAAATTTAACGGCAGATGATGTCGGTGGTAAGGCCTTACATTCAGAACTTTTGATGATAACAGTTTTTCTCGTGTTGAATCGATTATTGCCTCGTTTGAGTGATAAAGTATCATTAGAGCTCTCCCTTTCTCCAGCATTACGATTCATAAAGACACTTACAATGTTTCGAAAGTCATCACTTTTAATAAAATATTTTAATGCTGCTCCTTTTCCGATACCATAAAACGCTGACTGAGGTTGTGTCACACCCAGTAAATGAATGTATAAAGTATCCCATAACAGTTTTTGTGTTTGAATATATTATGATATTATTGGCCGGGTATTATTGGCTGGGTCTAGATCAGCATCTTCCCCTGCGTACTTTAATTGACATTGTGCTTCCAATAAACTTTCTCCAATCATCTTGATTAGTTTTTCTTTGTTTGAGGGATTAGATAAAAATTCTTCCTTTGTCACACTACAAATTGTTTCTTTTGAAAAGTTAATTTGATTTGTCAAATATTGCAGGTGCATCAGAGCAATGATCAAATTTTACTACTTATTCATTCATTTTTATTGGGGTGAAATTTGATAGAAAACGTTGGAACAATAACGATGGATCTATGATTATATCATATCAAATTTTTGCGTCTTTTACCATTTACCATGAATGTGCCAACTTCACGCACAGAGAAACTTTGCTCATCTCATGGCTATAACGCGTATATTGTTCCCAAAGTTGGAAAAAGGGCAGCATAGCTGCAAGCGGAGATGTTTTTTCAATTGGTACTTTACGCATGTAAACACACACGTTCCATATTTCAGGCTCTTTTTCAGGCTAGTTATGTGTAAAATATTACTCAGTACAAAATTATCGAGATGTAAGTTGACCTATTTTTGAGCAATATATTTTTTTGGCCCATTTGTGCCCCAATTTGGGTCAAAAATGCGTTTTCCTGAACTCAGATATCAGCCGATTTTTATATGTTTTTAAGACCTATCCAAATGAATCAAAATCAATCAAAAAACCTTTTGTTGCAATTTGTTTCGGGTAAGGCCCCTTTTAAGCATAAATACCCTCGACTAATGGCTCTCAAAAAAAATTTAAACAGCAAAAACTACCAAAAATAAGCTCAAACATTGTGCAATAGAATGACTCCAAAAAGCATCTAGACACCACAAAATTTACCGATCAGGTATAATTAAGGCTGCTACATACCCCAAGGCTTTGTTTCAAGCAAGTAAGAGGTTTTTTCAATTTTTAAGCAAGAATAAACCACAACAAAGCACGAAAAACTCTTCGTGTGAAATGTTTTTCTACTTTGCAAGTTAACAATAAAGACTGAATAGAACGTTTCACTGCTTGTATCTTGTATATTTTTATTTGATTTCCTAAACTATTTAAAATCTTCGTAAAATTAAATGTTTTGCACATGACTATTGAGTCAATCAATATACTAATAATGCAAACTCTGAACATGTACAATGCATTTAATTTCTTTAAAACTGATCTATGTCAAATCGAAAGCAAAGTTAACAAAGCATGCTAGTGATTTGTTTACTATTATTTTATGTATAGAATATGTTTGCTCATTGGGTTAATGTGTCGTTATCAAATTATGATTGGCTTATGTTTAACTCAGTGTGCGTGTATAAAAAAAACATTGGATAGGCACAAATTTGTAGTTTGCAATATTTGCTCGTGGAAGACCTCGCGAATTCTCATGCGGAAACGGTGAACCAGTTTTGTGACGTTTCTGTGTATCGAATTGGCTTAAAAATGCCTGAAAAAAACAACTTTATTTATCATGTGTTAGTAAAATAAGCGTAAACATTCACCATGGGAAAAAATCCTTGGGCAGTTTCTCCTGATATGATAACAGTATGATCTGTAAAAGAATATTTTGGTGCAGTGTACCAAACATTATATTAAACTTAAACTTAACTTTTATTGATTATTTAACATTCTGTCGGTAACATTCTCAACAAATCATATACAAAATAACTATCCATTTTCTTTTTCAAGATAATTAATCAAAGTCGGTGCACGCGGCACACGCTCTGTTAAAATTGAATACTTATTTTATAATTTTCTTAACTTGCTTAAGTCATTTTAACCCCACGTATAATCCTAACTTTTACTAATCCTGTTTCGATAATTAGCTAAGTTAATGTAATATTCAGAATTCCTGTACCTTGTAATTGCCGTAATAGTCAGTGGACTCGTAATTATTTTACTGGGACGCCTTAAATTATTCTACTCGGACTAGTAAAAGAGTGTCCCTCACATACGACACCATATCATATATGACGCTGTGACTTTTTTAAATTCGATGACGTCAGCTTGTAGTGTTTATTATGAATAACCTTCAGCCCAGTAGCGGCAAAGTGGTAACACATTGAACTCATAATCGAGGGGTCCCTGGTTCGAATTCAGCCCGAGAATCTTCTCAGTGCCACGTCCCTGAAAGTACTGCGATTAACCTGTTCCTTTATAAAGTGTTGATTGCCATGTTTCAGAGAGGTATACAGTTGTTATAGCTCAGAGATAGAAAAAGAACTTGAGAGGGCTTGATGTAACTTCTCCCCTAGTAGTGGCTAGTGGTGTCGTGGAGGAGAAGTAGTGATAACCTTGGGAGAAGTGAAGAACTTAAAAAAAGAAGAAGAAAAAAAAGAAGCGAACCCTTGGCAGATAGGGTTATGTTACTGAGGAAATTAAAGAGATTAATTATTCTTATCAACGTAACCTTGTTAACAAATATTTGGGTTTGTCTCAAAAATTCGCTTCACAAATCGCTTCATTTTCACCTCAGATAAAGTGTTATTGTACATACAAAGTACAAAGTATGCACAATAACACTTCATCTGTGGTGAAAATTGACCGGAATGAAGCGAATTCACAAAGCAAATTTTTGAGATGGTTTCTACCAATTATCATCGGTTTGAATGTGAATGTCGCAAAATAGCATTCTTATCAGCGCAAAATGTGTATTTTCTGCGGTAGAAATAAATAGATTCATCCTATGGTTATTTGCAGTTCGTATCATATTCGCACTTAATGTTATTAGAATTGTTTTTTTATTTCTGCCATAAACAATGAAATGAGTTGAATTGTTAAATAACAGATTTGCAATATGTTGCAGATTTCAAACGAGCATCCTTTAATTTGTATCGCTGTTCCCCATCAATATATTTCTATGATTCAATAATTTCGATTTCAGTAATCTCTGTGAGCACAAGTTGAGACATGACATTAAAGAATTTTTTTATTGTTTATCCCATTGTAGCTCATCCACATTGTGTCATATTCTATTTCATGATGACTCACAATTTAGGGATTAAAATAATGGCGTTACCATTAGTGCAGTTGTTACATATATTTCGTTGTTAATTGTTGCTTCAGAGTTTGATTCTAAAGATAATACTGTCAATCTACTTACTGCTAGATATTTTCTCTTAAAACACCAATGTCTTGGAACAGGGACAGTATTCTTATATGCCTATAAAAACAACAGCAAAAATTTATTCCCGCATAAATTTTCAAATCGGCCATACGTGCTGAATCAAACATTTCAGGCGATGTTTAGGTCCAAATCGGCCATATAGTTCCTGCAAAGCTAAATATTCACATCGAAACGTGGAAGTTTATTCCGCGATACCTTTTCAAAATTGCCATACGTGAAAATTTCTTTCTTTTTTCCACGCGAAAATATCTTACCTTAAAGTAGTAGTGCAATTACTTCATAGTTTGGGCATCGACAACCTTACTATCTTTTTACAAACTTGTGCGTTGCTTTTGGTTCACACCAATGAAATCAAGAATAGAGCAGTATTAGCTTTATAGAAAGGCTTATAAAATTGGTCAATTAAAGGTATAACGTTTTTATTTGCGCAAAGAACCAATTGAATACAGATTCAAAGAATTAATTTGCACATGAAGTATATTTGTCACAAAATAAGGCAAAGAAGGTAACTATAGACCAGTCAGTTGCACGAAGTCCATGCAAGATGGTAGGTCATAAGTAAAGCTAAACCTTTTGTCGCTAATTTGTTGGCTTGCTTAAATTATACTGCATATATTTTAATTGTCAAATTCTTAAAAAATGTTGCAGTGGATGGTATGTTTTTATATGCAGACTATGTAATTTATATCACCTTACTGCACTATTTATAAGTAAGCAGATAAGTAAGGTGGGAAACGTACTGAGATACGTATTATTACTGAGCTAAGTAAAGGTGGGAAATGTCAACGTCTAATCTAAGAAGTATTTCGGAAGAAGCTGATGATTTGTTTGAAAGGTTAAATAAGAAAGTATGCGGACAGTTTAAAGTTTTAAAAACTGAATTAATAAATAAAATACGTGCTGAAGTTATAAAACAAACAAAAAATGGAGTTGCAGACAAGAAAATTAAACAAATTGAATCATCAGTAGCTATGCTTCATAAAACATGTTGATCTTTGAGTTGAGTTGAGTCATTGCAATCAGTTTGAAAACGATCTTCTCCAGGAAGGTCGAAATATCGCTATATAAAATAAAAGCACGTACGTTGCCGTAAAACACGTAACACAATAATTAGTTATGCTTATGGATCATTTATTACCACTCTCTATTTTTTGTCTTAACTTACGCGTTTGTCAAGTAATGTAAATAGCGGAGAGACCCTGAGAACGAGTTTCAAAAACTTGACATGAATTTCTGTACGAGTTTTGAATACGATCTGTGCCGGATCAAGGAGAAAGCAAACACCTGCGAAGAAGTGTAAACTATTAAAATTTCTTTGAAATTTTAATGGTTTTACACTTCTTCGCAGGCACTTTCCTACTATTTTTAAGCTTCTAGATCCGAATGTGACGGCCCCGTATTAATATTTAAAGCATATCATGGATAATTTGCATTACCCTCTCTTTCTTTTAGAAATATCTTTCGCGATATGGATATACTTCCATAGGTCCTCTAGGCAAACCTGGTGAATTTGAAAGTGCATTAAAAAGATTACAGTATTTTGCTAACTTACCTACTACAGGTATGTATACTCATTCTCAGCGCTTTATCAGAGGCGGGGTTAGATCGTACTAATTCATCTAGCCACAGTAATATAATGGAGTAGACTCAAAATCAATAATTTTAATTACCAAATGTCCGTTACAATACATAAAGTTATATAGAATTTAAAATCATTTTTCCTATCCACTGCACAAAATCCAGCTGTATCCGGACCTTTATACAGTCCGTCTACTACTGTATTCAGTCCGTATACGTCGGTATTAAGACAGAATGCTCGCATTCTGCCTTAATACGTTCGAATACGAACTGAAAAAAAGTCCGGATACAGTTGGATTTTGTGCAGTGATCGTGATGCTCTGACTAGGGTGGATTCGCCACTGTGTTGACTCATTCTCAGCGCTTTTAATGTAGAAACAGGAGATCCAAAAGTTCCTTCCTAATCAAAATTAAAAATCAGATTCATATCAGCTCTTAACCTAGTCACAACACAATTTCAAAAATGACGTCCTCAAGACGTTTCTACGACGTTGCGGCGTTGTAGGGACGTCTTTGGGACGTTAATTTTGGTCCTGTGTTAGCTGGGAGTTACAACAGTAAAACGGAGAGTAAAAGTCATTAATTTTTAATTACCTAATATATTATGATGCGTCTTTTAAGATCCACCATTAAACTGTAAAGAAAAGCGGAATAATCCGTTTCTGATTACGTAATTAGGTCACTGTATGAAAATGGTGATAATCCGTTTCGGATTACATAAGATTATTTGACATTTAGAGAAAATCTGTTCCAGATTTTCTCTAAATGTCAAATAATCATATGCAGATTATCTCTAAAAGTCAAATAATTATTTATAATCCGAAAAATATTATCCCGATTTTCGTGCTGTGGGTTATCAGAATTATATATTATCCCGATTTTCATGCAATGTAATGCATTATTATATCATTGTATAGGTAAGATGGATGTTGCTACAATGAAGCAAATGAATACTCCCAGATGTGGTTTAGAAGATCCTGCACTTAAAATTGTACGAAAAAGAAGATATACACATCAAGGAAGTACATGGGCAAAGGTAAATTTGAAAAGAAACCATATACGATAACTAACTACATCAAAAAAGTATACAATAGCCTTCTTTCTTCCAACAGAAAATGATATACAGTGGACTCTCTGTGCTTAGGCTCCCCATAATTTAAAAAACTCCATAATTCAGTGGCGGATCCAGCCCTAGTCAGAACAGCACGATGAAGAACAATAAACATTTTAATTCTTAATAGCTTTTGTATGATAATGGATCTTTAAAGACCCATTATCATACAAAAGCAATTCAAAATTAATGAGTTTGAGCATGCT
>JAUCNQ010119738.1:0-10750 GCA_032352715.1 Bougainvillia muscus
AAAATTTAACCAATCACAGAAGCCATGACAGTTCATTTCGTCCGCAACGATTTTCCATGTAAACGTGTCCTAAGAATTAAAACGTCTAGCTTAGTGGTGGATCCAATCCTATTCAGATCAACACGATGAAGAACTAAACGTTTTAATTCTTAATAGCTTCGGTATGATGATGGTCCTTAGAGACACATCATCATACAAAAGTAATTAAAAATTAATGAGTTTGAGTCATCATTCTACAGCTTTGACTAAGTAAAAGAATGATCTGAGTCCGCCTCTGTAGCTCTCCCTTTCACAAATGCTAAGTACTGCTAGAACCACCTATCTAACCTATCTAACCTATTCAAAGCTGTAAATATGAAGATTCAAAGTCATTAATCTAGGATTAGTTGTCCATAACCATATTTTAAACTCGCTGTCTGGTTCATATCATGCTTTTACCTAGTCACAACAGTAAAATGGGGAACCGAAGTCATGAATGTTTAATTGCTTTATGTACGGATATAGATCTACAGTACAGTGGCGTATATACACCAAGATGGAGACTAAACAAAATGCTAATGATCATTTATTAAAACTATCAAAAATTATAAACTTGTCCTCCATCTAATTGTTTTGACTATGTTAAAACGTGCTCTGGAAATGGCAATGGAGCAACTATTATCCAATAATAATAGTCACAGAGAAAGAGCATTGGGTAGATCTAATGTCATAAAAAAAGTTTTTTCTCTCAAAACAAGACTGTTAAAAACATTCTTATTGCCATACTGTGATATACGTATAAGAAATACAGAATCCTCTGCTAAATTAGTTGAACCTTTTTTTAATTTGAACTATGTAAGATATGAAGTTATCCCAAACATGTCATGTCCTTTATAAAAGTTGAACTTTTATAATTATCTATTTTGTACCCCTAAATTATCAATAAATAAGTAGTATCAGTAAATGGTTCATACAGGAGAGGCAAATCATAACTGTGGATGATTGTGAAGACCTTTTTTATGTGTACAAAATTCGATGGTTGTACAAAGAGGAGAATGGGATTTTGTTACGAAAAACGAAGGTGAATATATATGTTTGTTAGGGAAGTCAAAAAAAGTAGAATACAGACTTAGCAAGTCATTTTTCTCAACCCCCGTGACCTTTCGTTGCTGTTTTATATGAGAAAAGAAAGCGGAAAGACTCTTTCCGCCCTTTATCAATCATCTAATTAAAATAAGCAAAAAGTTTTTTTGTTTTTTTATAAAAACGCTATTCTACCTTGTCACGACCTTGACCACGACCTCCAACCCATCATCCTACATAATGGCGCACAATCCGTAGATTAGGCATGTTACAGCAGTGCAGCACTTGCTTTTGGCGTCAAGTTAACAATAGTGTTCGACGTGGATGGCGATAAAAAACCATTGTATGGATAGAGTATGGTCTCCCGATTAAAAAACTTACATAGTTACTTACTTACTTACTAAGTATGCACAAAAACACTCTTTCTGTATGAAAATTAATACGAATTTTCCATACAAATTTTGTGGGCGCTGCCTTACTTACCTGTTTATTTCTTAACCCTTTCCTGCATTCGCAACAGGATTGTTTAAGTATGTGTGTCCATTTTACAACATTATGCATGAAAGGGTTAATAAGACCAACCTCAATCGCAAGGCTTGTTTTATAAAAAAGACAAATAAGCCTTCAGATCGAGGTTGTTAATAAGACTTGAAAGAATTTCAGACGGAAATGTCTTAAAATTATTATCAAGTGTAAGATAATTTTGCACTAATATAGAACTACCGGTTTCATATTACTCTAAGATATTTTTAGGATACTTTTAATTTTAAAAAATGTGCAAACTTTAATTTTATACAAGGTTTCTTGCTGTATATAGCTTTCTAACTCGTGTAAATTGTTTCCTGCTGTCAAGAATGAATTTCAAAATCAACCTTGGTTGAATATCCGAAAGTACTTGAGTACTTGATATACAAAATCAAGGTTTTGCTTATTGTAATACTATGCATGAAATTGTGCTATATCCAATTGACTCGAATGATCTGCAGTTCTCCCTTCATGGTCAGGTCTAGAAGCTTGTAAATAGTAGACACACCTGCTCTTGAATCCGCCCCTGCACTTGAAAATATAGAATAATATAAGACAACTTTGGGTTTTATTGTGTGTTTTGTCGAACAACTGCAGGTTAGTAGATAACGTAATTATTCACGTTTCGTCTACGAATCGGCATTCTATTTACATTTGCATATATGTTAGTTAGAAACTGTTTTTGAAAAAAGTTTCGTTCTCAATACTTTTTAGTCAGTAAAAAGGCAAAAAGATTTTGGTATCGCAGGTGATCGTAGCTATATCAGATTCTATTAGATTAACAATTTAATGCATGCGATGTCGTAAAATGGTCACACATACTTAAACAATCCTGCAGCAAATGCTGCAGGATTGTTAACCCTATTTGGGCCGGGGGGGGGGGTACAAAGTACCACAATCGTGAGCTTTTGCTTATAACTTTTGTTCTATACAATATTAAGATATGCCCTTTGGTGACTTTTAACATTTATTTATTGACAACACAATGAGACAAAAAAATCTCGAAATAGTTGTGCCCTTTAGCGCCCATACGCCGAAATATTATCCCATTAAGTTTCCTCAAATAATTTTTTTTTAACTCGTTTTTAATCGACCAATAAAGACTCAAGAAGATTATTTTTGAACATATTACACCTCTTTCATGGTAAACAGTGATAATTTACCTGCTCCGTGCTTCTGTTTGATCCTTGGGCGTTAATTTGGGAAAATCATCAAAATTCAGGGGTAAAACCCAAATTATGACGTCATCGATGACACAATGACGACATAATTAAAACGACGACGTGAAATTGTGGGCCTTATTATGTTGTACCACTGTGCCAAGTTTAATGACGTAAGCATTACATTAACACATACTCTGGAGGTGTGGTAATTTGTACCCCCCCCCCCCCCCCCGGATACCAAAAAATACCAAAAACCAAAAAACCCCGGCCCAAATAGGATTAAAGGCATGTATGACGATTTTCTAACGCTATGCATTTAAAGGTTAATAATTTTATCAAACAGTCAGGAGTAAAACTCTATAGATATTATTTGCGTAATACTTTAAACTAGTGTCACGTGGGAGCATTGCAAAACGCCTTTCAGTTCACCTTGAAGAAACGTCGGTTTGACTTAATACTTATGCACAAAGATGAAATTGGAACGATTTACATATGAAAGGAAGGCTACAGGCTGTTAATATATGATGCTGATGGACCACCATCACATATCATAGCAAATAGTATAGGATTTAAACAGTTCTGGCTCTGCTCCGCCATGTTTTGACTTATATATACGCACTATTTGTGATGTTTTGTAGTAATGTTTGCTGTAGTCCTTGGTATTTATTGTTATCTTCGCTGCTGGTTATTTTCAAATTATTTTGCTTCCCTGCTTTGAATCTTGCTATGCATATTACACCTTTTCATTCAAAAGTAATAGTTTAGATGCTTTAGATGATCTTATAAGCAATACAATGGAGTTCCAAATAAAAGAGTATATACTAAGTAAATATAAGTTAAGGTCTTCATCTTATTGCTTTTAAACTATTAAAATGCAAAGGAAGTGATGGATTTTAAGGACTTCAAAACTTGTTTCAAAGGTACTATTTATTTAGACTACCCTTGTGACGTCTTTAATCCATTTTTATAGTGATAACGAGATGAATCTAGTTGCTGATTAGTTGTAGGCTGTATTTATAAGATCGACTAAAACCTTGCTAAGATGTGTGAAAACACAATAAAGTACCTCCCTGAGAGTCGTCAGAGTGACGAGGTATATCAGCTATGATGGTGATTATTTGCTATACACTTCTCAATTCATAGCAACTTAGTTTACTCGCAGTTAAGCTTTACTATAAACAGGATTGTCACTTACACTGTATCACCCAAGTACACAACTTGCAGTTGTCCATAATAGCTAAAACTTAAAACTTTTACACGATCGTCCATATTAAATAAAAATGACAAATTTTACAAGATCTGGTATATATTATTTTGATGTATCATTCTTGGCGAAAAATCGATATACCAAGGTATATCTGTCTTTTCTGGTGTCTTCGTAAAATTCAGTAATGAGCCACAAAAACCAATGGCAAGTTTAGACCTAGTCAGAGCACCAAGGAGGATGCCAGTACCTACCCAGTGGGCAAAAAATTAAAAATGACGTCTAATAGACGTCTTCACGACGTCGCGACGTCGTAAAGACGTCTATTAGTCGTCAATTTTGGTCGTGTGCCGGCCGGGTATCGATTTTTAATAGTAAAGAAATGATCTTTAGCCTTTAAAAGGCTACTGATCATTTTTATTAAACTATTCAAAATTAATGACTTTTGATCTTTATTTTATTGTTTTTATTACGTATTTCTACCATAATTCTTATTCATGATTGAAGCACTGACAGTGACCTAAACTCGATCAGAACTCGATCATATAAAATAGATCCTTTAAAGTAAACCTCCTTTCCATAATCCTTCGCATAATAATCATTTAAATACATCCACTATGAAATTTCCTTCAAGACAATAACATCTGATAGGCCAAAAATGATATAAATAAGAATAATAACGTCATTAAAAATAAATACATTTTGTTGATTTAAACTTATTTGATTTATGATGAAACCTATGGAAATAATTTATTAACTCAAGATAGATCAGTTACCTCATATACTAGATTTTAAACCTAAATAAACTGATCCTATAGAACAGATCACAACATTAGTTGATATACTTAAGACGTTTAATTTTTTTTTAATTATTTTATTAAACTATATCAGATTTATCAACCACAAAAAAAATCGGGCTAATACTTTTTAGCTTTATACTGCACTGTATGAAAATTTGGATAAAATCGGGGTTTTCGGATTATATATGATTATTTGATATTTAGAGAAAATTATGAACAGGTTTTTGTCTAAAAATGTCACATAATTACATGTTACTTGAATCCGATTATCCTGATTATCCCGATTAATTTTATGCAGTGTTAAATCTTATGATTAGTCTACAAACAAAAGAATCATCATATAATTTGGGGTAACATCCCTTTGATATACCATGTCTACTAAAATGATCATACTTACTTAAACAATCCTGCAGCATTTGCTGCAGGATTGTTTAAGTATGTGTGACCATTTGCATTGAAGGATAAATGGCAGTAATGATTTGTTTGGTTTAGAAATTAAAAAAATATATGTTTTTATTTTTATTGGTTCTTGGAAAGTGTTGTCTTGTTTTTGAGGGAGATAATGACCAAAGGATTGTTATGGAAACGAACAGGTAAGATGACCACTGACTATGACATGCGTACTGCGTGAAAAGGTATGTTAACATAATTCTTTATGCAGTGGCATCTATCTGGTCACAGAAGTAAATAGAGAATCAAAGTCGTTAATTTTGCTTAATGTATGGTGATTGCCTTTTAAGATCCATCACTATACATTAAACTATTAAGAATTAACTCTCCATTGTAAAATACCCTGACTACCCAGCTGTCACACGACGTTAAAACAATCATCACAACGTTTTAACGTTGTAATAACGTTGCTACAACGTTGTTTTAGCGTTGTGTGCCAGCTGGGTATGGATGTGTCAGTCGCTTTGTCCATCAACACAAATGTTTAAGTTGGACTTTTAAATTTTTCTTATCATAGTGTATAATGCATATGTATGAAGAGAGATTAGAGAGGCCGTCTCATAAATTCGCTTCAAATTCGTTTAAATTCGCTTCACAATTCGCTTTATTTTCACTTTAGATGAAGTGTTATTGTAACACGTAAGTGTTACAATAATACTTCATCTTAGGTGAAAATTATTAGGAATGAAACGAATTGTTAAGCGAATTTAAGCGAATTTTTGAGACGGTTCCTTACTTTCCAGTCAGCATAATTTACAAAATACATCTAAACTAAACCCTTACGTCATAAGGATGCCGACGCCTTATAGTCATCTTCTAGAGGTAAAATTTGCTCGTATATGCTGGTTAGGAGATATGTTATAATTGCATGAGCATAATATTAATTTAATATTATGAGTTTCTCCGGTTTATGATATTTCCTTCAAAAAATTTAATTCAAAATTATCAACGGATATGATATAATTTTATGAAACGTGAGTCTAGATTAACTGACGCATTTTACAATCAGTTTATTTGACTTATGTAAGTCATTATTAATCATTCTTTGATTCTTGCTGCGGAGTACAGAGCCAGAAAACACAACGTTCCTACGTTGTTAGGTCGTCAATTTTGGTCTTTTGCCTGGTAGGTCGGCTGTATTTCATTTCAAACTCGATGCCAGTACTTTTTGCCCCTTCTTATTGCCCTTACAGAGAAGAAAAATAGACAAACGGCTCTAGGGATGAGGTTGGTTGTGTTTAATATAAGTGAAACATTAGGAGAGTAGATAGTAATAATTCATAAAACTTTGCTCAAAATCTTCATCTTATTGTTATCTTCATGACCTTGTCCTTTGATATCACATGTCCGTTATACCATTAGCGGATTCAGAACATGCTTTTACTTAGTTAGAGCAGTAAAATGGAGACTCGAGGTCATAAATTTGAATTGTATTACGTATGATGATGAGTCTCTAAAGACCTATCATTCAAACCTAAAACTGCCTGACTAGCGGCTTAATCACTGCACAAAATCCAGCTGTATCCGGACCTTTTTTACAGTCCGCCTACTCCTGTATTCAGTCCGTATACGTCGGTATTAAGACAGAATGCTAGCATTCTTTCTTAATACCGAAGAATACGGACTGAAAAAAAGCCCGGATACAGTTGGATTTTGTGCAGTGAATCTGCCACTGTTTAAACCAATGTTCCTTCCAGGGTCGGATCCAGGACTAGGCAAACACCTACGAAGAAGTGTAAAACGATTAAAATTTCTATGAAATTTTAATCGTTTTATACTTCTTCGTAGGCCCTTGCCTACTATTTTCAAGCTCTGGACCCGCCACTGCCTTCTTGAACGTGGGATAGTCATAATCTTTCTTTCATGATTTAGTGCAGGCACATAAAAATAAAACCTCACCTTCTAGTATAAAGCTAATCCTTTAAACAAATATACATGATTCCCTTTAAAAGAATTAAAATTAATATGCATCTTAGCTTTCTTAAAAACCTCCTCCCTCTTCCCACCATAGATTAGTAGAAAAATTATGCGAGTCATGCTTTTACGTAAATCGATTAGCTTAACGGATTATTTTGAAAATTTAAGTAAAATGCAATATTTAGATTTGTGTAATATCACATGTTACTTAGGCCGTTTGGTAAAATGATAATGACGTCCATAAGGAATGTTCTCATAATTTTGCTTTATAAATTCGCTTGTGTAAAATTGTAGAATAAGTGAGAGTTTCTAAAGTATGGTTTTGAGATAAATACCCTAACCTGATATTGAATGGAAAATACAGTTAGTTCATTTTGAATAGATTAACAAATGATCATTAGCCTTTTAGGAACCGTCTCAAAAATTCGCTTAATAAATTCGCTTCATTCCTATCAATTTTCATCTCGGATGAAGTGTTATTGTGCATATTTTGTATGCACAATAACACTTCATCTGAGGTGAAAATGAAGCGAATTAAAGCGAAATTTTGAGACAAACCCTTAAATGATCATTTTTTTACTACTAAAATTTACATTGCTTTTGTCTCTATTCTGTTGCACCTGCTATGTCTAAATCCACCACTGCGTGTCACGCTGCATAAAAATCCGTATAATCCTTTTCGGATTATATATATTTATATTACGTTAAGAGAAAATCTGCATAGGAATATTTGACATTCAGATAAAATCTGTTCATGATTTTAACTGAATGTCAAATATTCTTATTGAATCCAAAATAGATTATCCCGATTTTCATGTAATGATGGATTTCCAAAGACCGGGTTAAACAATATTCAAAACCCGCATATATAAGTACCATATAAATATTTCCCCCTTATTATTACTAAAAAAAGAGAAAACACGAAAAAGCAAATATTTTAAAAGTCTAAAATCTATAATTTGGTGGTTTATTTAATTGATAAAAAATTTAACCACTAACTGCTAAGTAATTAAATATATAAGAAATCTTAATGTCAAAATTTCAATTTCTTTAGCAAAATTTGTAATTAAAGACATACGAAGTATCAAATTGATTAGAAGGAACTATCTCAAAAAATTTGCTTTATTCGTATGAATATCATTCAGAAGAAGTGTCTTCGTGCATACTTTGTATGCACAATGACATTTGGTCTGATATGAAAAAATCAAAGAAATTGTGAAATGAATTAGGGAAATACTGCATAAAATCCAGCTGTATCCGGACCTTGATGCAGTCCGTCTACTCTTGTATTCAGTCCGTATACGTCGGTATTTAGACAGAATGCTCGCATTCTGTCTTAATACCGACGTATACGGACTGAAAAAAAGACCGGATACAGTTGGATTTTGTGCAGTGAAAATTGTTGAGATGAAGCTTAAAGAGTTTGAGATTTGATCAGATATAATAGGGGATTAGAAGTTTAAATTCTTAATAGCTTAATATATGATGATGGTCTTTAGAGACCATTTTCAAACTGTAATAGCTAATCAACAAAATCATTAATTTCTAATAGCTGGATACATGCTAATAAAGGTCATACATCGGTCTGTAAAGTTCCACTACCATATATTAATCTCAGTGGCGGGTCCAGCCCTAATCAGAGCAACACGAGGAAGAGCTAAACGTTTTAATTCTTAATAGCTTTCTGTATGATAATGGGTCTAAGAGACCCATCTTCATACAGAAAACTATTTGAATTAATCACTTTGAGTATGCATTGAATATCCATTTCAGTGCTGTGACTCGGTAAAACCGTGTCCTGAGTCCGCCTCTGAATCTATTAATAAGAATTAACACTTATTGTTTTTCATGGCTAAAATTAGAGACTAGATTCTAATACCGTAAATGCTCTAATAAACGCCGGGGGCGTTTTTATGATATTTCAACTTTTTGACTGGGAGTTTATTGGAGAGGAGCGTTTATTTAATTTTTTAGATTTGGAGGTGGGCGTTTATTAGAAAATACAACATGAGTTTTTTATATTTTACTGTTATAAACTGTCAGTAAAGTTGTCTTCTTCTTCATCTTTGACAAAGACGATTGCATTTGAGTCGAATTCAACGTCACGTTCAGTCAATTTGTCCAAATAGATCAAGAGTAATGCAAGAGTATGGAATTTGTTTAGAATCAACCGTTTGTGTTTATGACATGACTGTTTTATACCTCTAATAAACGCCGGGGGCGTTTATTAGAGAGGGGCGTTATTAATATTTCGACTTTTCGATTGGGCGTTTATTGAGGGCGTTTATTCGGGAGTGGGCGTTTATTAGAGCATTTACCGTAGTTGTATTATTGTATATTGTTTTGTTTTGTCACTTTCAGGGAGGTTAGTGCCAGTTGTTTTGACAAAAAACTATGTACCCAGTGCGGGCATAATTTTAAAAAGGACGTATAAAAGACTTCTATGCGCCGTTGTGACGTTAGACGGTAAATTTGGTCGTGTGACCAACAGAACACAGTAAAATATAGATAAAAAAAGCTAACCCAGCTGGCACACAACGCTTAAACAACGTTGTAGCAACGTTATTACAACATTTAACGTTGTAATAGCGTTGTAACAACGTTGTTTTAGTGTTGTGTACCAGCTGGGAAGATAATTTGAGTCTGGAGTTTATATCTGATTTTGATCACTGTATCTGTATTCATAGAATAATCAGGAGATTTGGAAAACATGAGATTATTTGATAACATATATGTAATCCGAAACCGACTAAGGGACCGTCCACAAAATTCGTATCATTGCACAAAACATTTTCATCACAGAAGAAGTGTTTTGTACATACTAAGTATGCACAAAAACACTCCTTCTGTATGAAAATTGATACGAATTTCTATACGAATTTTGTGGACGGTTGCTAACTCTATTTTCATGCAGTGTATCTTCTTACTAAACACTGAAACGTGAAACAGAAAATTTCCAGATTTCTAAAATCTGTTCAATACAACTGTTAAGCAATTTCTTCCAACATTATATCAGATTTTAAACTAATAATGTATTGGGAAAGAGTATGAGTTTACCACATCATAATAAACACAAGTTTTTCAATCATCTTGTAGGAAAATTCATGTAAAGGTTTTTGTTTGAATGTTTGTTGACAAACGCAACAAGACTATGGCAGGATTTCATAAATATAACTTATAGTAATCGTCTTAGACATTCCTTTCAGAATCTAATTTATTAACACCTTTGGAGAAGTCTCCTTGCGCATCCTATGCATGCACAATGGCATTTCCCCTAAAGTTAATCTTTAGGAGAGGGAATCTTAGGGATACGCTTCAGCAAAGAAACTATAGGTTACTGTACAGTTGTTATTCAGCGTTTTGCTTTTAGGAACCGTGTCGCACAGCATACCGTTCTCATAACAGAAGAAGTGTCTTTGTGTATACTAAGAATGCCCGAAGACTCTTCTTCGGAGAAATAAATCATATGAATATCTTCGTTTTTCGTTGTGTGTGGACGGTCCACCCCAAATTTCAGCATAGGCTATTTGATATAATCCTTAAAGTAAAACATCAATCAGAGGCGGATTTAGAACATGCTTTTACTTAGTCACAGCAGTAAGTGGAGTACTCAAAGTCATTAATTTTAA
>JAUCNQ010119749.1:0-10748 GCA_032352715.1 Bougainvillia muscus
CCACAATTGTTTGGTGTAACCTTCATAAGAAGCCTCAAGATGGCTCATAACTGCAAATGTGTGCATTTTGGACAATGTTTCTTATGTGAAAATGATATAATAAATCAATTTTAGGTGATATCAAATTATTGCCTATGGCAGCTACCACCTCTTAAATATCTTTTTAAATGGACTATAACTTAAATTCGCGAAATTTAATCCTCGCCAAAATTAATCCCTTTACAGTATCTTTGTACGTAAAATATTGGCAAAAAAGGCACTCCTTCTAAATGAAAATTAACAAGAGTTTCGGTACAAACTTTGTTGGCGGTCCATAAGATCATGATAGACTGTGTTTTGGCAATTTCAACAGACAAGATTTCACATCTAAGACAGCAGTGAAAGAGAAATAACACTAAAAAAACAGTAAAGAAAGAGTAAGGCAATGCAAGTAAGAAACTCCCTCAAATTATGTTTCTTTAATCATAATATTGTCAGGTATCATCCACAAAATTTGTATAAGAATTTGTATCAATTTTGATTCGTATCAATTTGTTTATGCACACTAAAGTATGCATAAGGACACTTCTTCTGTGTTAAAAATGGCATGATAAATGAAACTTAGAAGATACTTCTTCAGTGATGAAAATGGTACGATTTGCTATACGAATTTTGGCCTTCACCTAACTTCTGGAGTATTGTTTACTATGAAACGTTTTTTTAAAAACATTCACCTAATAACTATTCTAAGAAAAAACCTGTTGTACTTCTTCCACAACAGTGAGCTGTTTTCGACCAGTAGGCTGACAGAAATGTTAACAAGGTTTACAAATGATTCCACAGCAGTAAAAACAAACCCTTCATCAATACAATGCTATTTCACTACTATTGGCTGTAAATATAGAGATGTCTGCAGACATTCAAAATGCTGAAAAGAAAAGAATACAGAAGCATCAGTAAGAAAAACAGTTAAAAAGATGCCTATATATAAAGGAAGTTATTAGGGATTTTCAAAAAATCCAGAATATTTCGAGGGTAATAATATAATATAATATAATATAAATGCATTAAACGAAGAGCTAAACAAAACAAGGGACCGGACACAAAATTCATTCAGAAGAAGTGAACACTTCTTCTGTGAAAATTGTTTGATTTATGAAATAAATTTATGAAAGGAAAACGGTCCGTAATTGCATAATACGTTAAAAAAAAGCCAGTTCTTATGCTTTTGCAAATCTACAAATCTCTAACGATTCTGTTTTTTTTATGGCAAAACCCCCTGAGCGTTTAGAACTTTCTACTACTTAACCTTGCTTCCTCCACCAAGTTAAATCAATGAACAATAAAAAGATCAATATTCTGGATGTTTCCTAATTTTCTTTCCATCCGGCAAAAAACCTTTGATTTATTCCACCTATCAGAAAGTAATGATAATGACAGGGATATGGTACGTGAAATTTTACTGATTTTTACTGAGTGAATTCATTAAACTAATTGATACAACAACATTTTTGGATCAAGAGTTGTTATGGTGGTCAAAACTCATTGTTAGTATTTTTAAGAACAACACAACAGCATTATATAATAACTATATTGTGGCTTGCTTAAAAAGACCCACTATGAGCTGTGACCACCATAAAGGCACATGATCCAAAAGTTGATAGTTATTGCTAAATAATATTGTACCTTAAAAGACAAACAAATCCTGCTGGCATGAATTTACCACTTTTCATGTATCTGGAACCCATTGCAAATACAAGAATGACACTGGCAACTAAAAACAACAATGTAAAAAAATGTAAAAAAAATTGTAGAAAATCGACTAACGGCTAGACTGGATTGCCATAGCGCAAACCTTTTACCCTATTACCTCATATAAGGGCTATGTGCCTTTAACTGGAATATTTCAGACTTTTGTTCATTTTTCTCTTTGAAAAATGTGAGAAAGGGTGCATGCGAACTTTTTTTTGTAAAGTCCGACATTTTTAGGGTGGAACGTAAGAAGATGTACAATAGATTATTAACATATTGTTAATAGAAACTTAGGGACCGTCTCAAAAATTCGCTTCAAATTCGCTTAGCAATTCGCTTCATTTTCATCTTAGATGAAGTGTTATTGTAACACTTATGTGTTACAATAGCACTTCATCTAAGATGAAAATGAAGCGAATTGCTACGCGAATTTGAAGCGAATTTGAAGCGAATTTTTGAGACAGTCCCTTATTGTTCCAATGATACAAAATAAATTCATAAATCAATTGAAGAATTGAAGACTATTTAAAAAGCGTAGAAATAAAAACATGAAACAAGCAAATTTTTCCTGATGTTCATAACGAATAAAAGCACATGTGTCCTCATATGAGGTAATAGGGTATAATTTTTTACATAGAACAGGGTGTATAAAAAAATATGATACAATTGATAGCTCATTTTATTGTTTCCAATTGACTACTATAAAACAAGGCTGTAGTAAATCTTGGTTTATTCACACTAGGCACTTAGGAACCTTCTCAAAAATTTGCTTAATAAATTCGCTTCATTCCTGTTAATTTTCTTCTCAGATGAAGTGTTATTGTGCATACTTTGTATGCACAATAATACTTCATCTGAGGTGAAAATGAAGCGATTTGTGAAGCAAATTTAAGAGAATTTTTGAGACGAACCCTAAGATGTTAGATATTCAACAAATTAAGAGTTCCTGGCGACGAGGTACGAAAAGGATGACGTTCGACTGCATTCAAAAAGTAAAGACAATGCTACATATTCTTAAATGAAACATGCTGTGAGAATCAAATTTTTTTGTTTAAAAAAACTTCCGAAAATCTTTCATCCATTAAAATCGGCCTTCGTGCATATACTACCATTAAAATTAAATCCCCAATCTTACTTAAAACAATCCAAATATTTTTAGGGTTTCTAGAAGTTTGTGAAGCACCATAAGCAATAATCATGCTAAAAACAACACCAGATACCAACGACATAGTACTTCCTAAAATTAAAAAAATTAACCAAACTTTAAAAATAGATAGGGATAGTTAAATAGTGATCTTGATAATCATTTACTTTAAAAAGGTACCATATTTTTGCGGGAAGAAGCTTTTGCGTTTTTGCGTTCTTTGGTCATTTTTGCGAAAGTTTATTTCTGCGATATTTTTCAAAAACGTTCATACGCAAAATTTAAAACATTTTCGAGGTTTTTTTGTCGGCAAAAATTTCTTCCTGCGAATATATGTTACCTAAAGTACTTCAAAAGAATTTCTCTTTATATCTTAATAATGCATACAGTACCCACTCGCTATTTCGAACTCACAGGGAACCAATACATTAGTTCGAAATAGCGAATATTCGAAATAACCTGATTTTTTAGTTTTTTCAAGTGAAGGACAATGAAAATGCATGTTTTTCAAGGGAACTCAATGCGTTTACAGTTAATAAAAATAATCTGTAATATTTTTTTGTTTTTTTACCTGGATAAAATGTGTTTTGACACAATTCTTTTTTTTATTTTAAAAAAGTCGATAACCACAAGTGCCAATTCGGTCCAGGGACAAAAAATTTAGGAAAATTCTGTTCGAAACAGCAGAGTTCGAAATAGGCACTACTAAATTTCCTGTAGTGTGACTCAAGGGGCCGACATAGCTGGTGTTCAAAATAATGAGTGCGTTCTGTACTTAGTATGCACAAAGACACTTTCTTGTGATAAGAATGGTAAGATTGTTGTTTGTTTTCCTAAGACAAGAACACTAATAATTATTTTTAATATTTTGAAATAATCAAATTAGATAATTTAACAACAATTTTCTGATGAGAACAAGAATGTTTTTTATTAGTAGTCACGTGAAATAATTTTGTCACAAACTACAAAGTCAGAAAATAAGAAAGAACCACAACACTTTATCGGAATCAATTTTAATTCAAGCTAAGTGTGCATACCTTGCCAATGCTTCATCTGAGATAAAATTGAAATGAATTGTGAAACGAATTAAAGCAAATGTTTAAGACAAACCCTAAGATAAACACTTACATATAAGTAAATTAAAATGAATCACAAACTTTTGCTTCAGAATTTGTATCTTTTCCACCACAGTAGAAATGTTTTGACACATTAAGGGCCCGTCTCAAAATTTCGCTTAAATTCGCTTCACAATTCGCTTCATTTTCACCTTAGATGAAGTGTTTTTGTGTATACAAAGTATGCACAATAACACTTCACCTGAGATGAAAATTTATAATAATAATTAAAGCGAAATGTGAAGCGAATTTAAGCGAATTTTTGAGACACTACGGTAAAACTTCTAAGAAGCGCCAGGGGCGGTTATAAAATTTTTCGATTTTTAGAGGGGGTGCTTATTTGAGGGAGACACACTTTAGAGGGATGCGCTTATTAAATATTTTTACTTTTGACTAAATAGAAACTTCTACATTTTAGCTGTGAGCACTTCAAAACAGTGATGTTAAACCATGAACTCAAAGAAAATCGGCTAGAAAGTTCTCTATTTTTAATAACTTGTTATTACTTCTAATAGATATCAGTTTTTACCATGAATTTTCTAATAAGGGCCTCTTTCGAGAGGGGGCTCTTATAAGAGAGGCGGTGCTCATTGGAGGGAGGCGTTTATTAAATCTTTTTAACTTTTAGGGGGCGATTATTAGAGGGAGGCTCTTATTGGAAGAGGGGCGCTTAATAAATGTTTTACTGTATTCAAATATAGTAAAAATTCAAACAAAGTGAATTGTTCTATATCAAGTATGTTTCTTACCTCGCTTCAGATATCCAGTAACGCCACCAATCAGAATCAATGCAGCAAAAATGTAAGTAGGATAATCAGCAGCCATTTTTTAATCACTAAAAAAATAATTAATAACTATAAAGAAAAATTATTACATTTTCCATTAAAACCAAAACTCTTCTTCTGGTAAAAAGAAAGAACAGATTTGACAGATGACTGACTAATGGATACCGCTGTACACTATGATGAGAAGGACTAACTCTAACTGCACAGTAGAAATGTCAATTAATGGACTTAACGAATTGAATCGGTGGTAATTACCCAAAACTGCATCAATAAGGGACCGTCCACAAAATTCGTATGGAAATTCGTATCAATATTCATACAGAAGGAGCGTTTTTGTGCATACTTAGTATGCACAAAAACACTCCTTCAGTGATGAAAATGGTTCGTATTACGATACGAATTTTGTGGACGTTAATAAGTTAAGTTAAGTTAATAAAGAAAATATGTTGCAATTAAAATAAGTTCAAAAAACTACTAATATCTCTAGGATATATAGGACCAATACATACTTTAACAATCTATTCAGAATTCACAAATTCTTATTTATTAAAAATTTCATTTTATCAAATCAAGTGAGATTGGAATTTCTTGTAGTTTTAGAGACTGTTCTTAAAATTTGTATTGCAAATCATATAATTTTAGTAACAGAAGAATGCAAAATGATACAAATTTCCACGGTCCCAATAAATGCTAACTATACTTCTAGCTCTGCTTGGCTCTTTATCAATAATGCCGTTTATGGATTATTTTTATTTTTTTCATAAATTTGTCCGCTATCAAGTCGAACCCCCTTAGTCAAGGATGACACTCTGCAATTTTTAAAAAATGCGGAAAAATTGCTACAGTTAGTATGTCTGTGAGGTGTTACATACTGCAGTTCCCGCCTGGGGGAAATATTTCTGGTGTGGGGGTCCAAGATTCTTTAAAAATACATTTGCCAGACTTAAACCAGATAAATACCAACGGAAATTAAAGCATATCGCACAAGCTTTGCAAGAAATGAGTGAGATCTGCGGCGGCGAAGGGGTTGAGCTGCTTCTCACAACAAATCTGCCATGTTGATAAGAAAAAACGATTTAATGCTAGCACATGTGCACAATGATCTCATTCCGAAAACTACATCTTTCTCTATTCTCAATATTCAGGTGAGTGTGATCAGGCTTTTGTTATAGCAATCTCGAATCAAGAACAGAAAAACACTGAATATAGTCTACTAGCCACGACCAGGTTTGGAAAAATATAGGGAACAAATGACTTTTCCATACGGACGGGTGACGCTAAACTAAGATATCAATTCCACTCACCTTGTAAAATCGGGAAAACATAGTAGGGCATTCAGAAATCTGGAGAAATCCAGAAAAGTTTCATCCTTGGGCCGTCTCCAATTTTTTGGTCCTTGGTTCGCATCCTTTAGCTCTAGCACTAATGATACGGTGGGTATGCGGCTCCAATAAAGGTAATTTTTTTTCAGAAAACATCAATACTAGTGGTCAAATACAGTCAGCTGTGCAGAAATCTGCCCTGAGCGCAATTGCGCATCGCATTACGAGGTCATGAAGTGGTCATGAAGCAAAAATAGGCCCTGGGTACCACACCACGCACGTTGCCGATTTTAAACAATATTTTATAAAAGTTTATAAGCCTGGGAGGAGAACACGATTATGGTTGTTGATAAACATCAAACTGACGTGAGGGAGGAGCTAAAGTAGTGTGACATTAACAATATTGGGAAAGTTTCATCAAAAATAAAAATAAATTGAAATGATTTGTTTCACATCTCTCATTGATAAAAATAGCGCGAATGATAGAATAGAATAGAGCATAAATCATTTATTTGTATAAATAATTGCATACAATAAGATATGGAGGCCAACAGATACCTTGTTGGCCCAAAAAACGCCGGCCATAATTTCATGCTGACCCTTATTCACCAACAGCAAAATTCGACTTACAGCCATTTAGGGCCGCATTTAACGTCACTACGGGGAAAAATTTGAAAAAACAAGGTTTTAATGTAGTTTATTGTTTGTTTGAGTTACATTAGGAGGAACCAAATATTCTTCCTCTTCAGAGTTGCCATAGAAAATAAAATCTAAATTTCCAGGAGATTCCAGTAGAATCAAGGAGATTTTACAAACATTTCCCAGGAGAAATAGTTCTATTTATTTTAAAGAAAACACATGTAAAATTTTTTTGGCAGTTTTTGTAAGTTAACAGTACCAGATATTCTGAACGCATATAAAAACATAGTGTGCAGAAGGGTATGATCCCTCTTTTTGTGATGCACTACTTACTTAGAAACTGTCATCCCCCGGCTTTACTGGGATTTTTTCACATTGTGCCTTTTCTACAGTGATGACTACTAAATGTCACTTGTAACACCATGCAGTGCCCCCGTTGCACTTCGAAGAAAAGAATAAATTTCTGTTTTACCTTTACCATCAAGGACTAGTCTAAGTATTTTTGATAGTAAAAAAATGACGTTGGACTTCAAAAGGCTAACAAGCAATTGTTAAACTATTAACATGTACAACGTAATGATAAGTAGTTTTAATCCTGAGTTTTAGATCCGCCTCTGAATTGCATCTTTTAACCAAAGAAATTAAGTTATTTTTTTTGTGATGACGGCACTTATGTGCCGAGCTGTAATATCTTGAGCACCTAGGCTTAAAGTACATTTTGTGTTTATGTTTGTATGCAATCTCACTTCCATTTTGTATAAATAAAAATATTTATTTATGATGTAAGACTATAAATATATATCATAAATAAATGAACAATTCCCTGCTTCTTTTTATCTCCCCTTCTTTCATACTATGCATTTGTTAGCACAGTGTAGTTTATAAGTAAGGAGGTGTGTTGACATAGGGTTCGCAAAGGCAGTTTTAGCCAATGTAGAAGCAAGAAAATCCAAAAAATTTTGACGCTCGCGCAACCATGGTGCACTATACTAGGGGGAGGGGTGGGGAGGAAGGGTAAGGGGAGGAAGGGGAAATGCAAGGGAAATTCATTCTCCTGGTGTCAAATATTAATCTCCTAGTGTTATACGATAAACTGAAACCGCTGTGCTCCTTCCTACTTTGATAACTACTGAATAGCAGCTCTTGTCACAATTTGAAGTGACCCAGAATCATAGGCGGCAAAATGGATACAAAGTTGGAGGGATGTCAGAGATGAAGTGGCTTCTCAAGGCGCCACCATGCTTGGCATCTGCCAAGAATGTTTTTGATTTTTACATATCTAGAAAATGCCCAGAAAATGCACTTCCTGCACACTTATTCCAATACAATATATCACACAAACAATTACAATATTTCCCAATATTTCAGGAGATTCCAGGAGTTTCTAGGAGCACCAAACAATTCCAGGAGCTTCCAGGAGTGTGGCAACCCTGTTCTTTTTCTGGCTCTAAAAATAATATCAATAATGTCTTTTCGTCTTTTTCTGAGATTTCGTTGAATTTGAAAGTTTCTTCCAATCATGCCAGTTGCTTGTTAATTTCGAATTTGGCAGTAGTTGACATAAAAAAAGAGTTTTCTTGTGAAAAATTGATGAAAGCATGTATACTCCACCTGTAATCGTTTTAAAAATAACGCCTGTCAAGACCCTGTCAGGGACGTATCAAGAAGTTTTTTGGGGACAGTGTTTTTTTGGTTAGGATAGTGGAAAATTTGAGAAGAATGCCTGGCTGCCATTCTAGTGAATGTATAATCGTGTCAAAACCAAGAATTTGGAACAAAAATATAAACTGTCAGACAAATAAAGCACTTGGTAACTTAGTTCCTTAGCAGACTTGAGTGTGTAGCTATTTTTATATTTACTCGTTCGAATAACTTGGGTACATTTTTTGGGCGCCCATAGCGTTCAAAGGCTATCATTTTGGGTCTGGATTCATCCCTGTCTGTTCCTTACGAAATGTTGTCCTCATTACGCCGGTCCCTTTTTACACCAGCCCTTATTGGAGTTTGGAGTTTATTTTATCCAGGCTAAGGGTATGGCAGCTTAAGCTGATGTGGGCCTGCTTGTGGAATGTAACCTCAGATTTCAAGGCGCCGCACTGGTATGTACTTGACTGATATACGCTGAAGGTTCCACCAGTAATGTTTAATTTCTGAATTGATTGAGTTAGTTAGTTAATTTCAATTTATATTTCACAATGTATATATATATCTCTTGGTAGGATTCGAACCTGCAGCGTTTATCACCCATGTATTACCAGCACACCGAACGCCATAAGGGCCAGCGTAATTTTGGCCATCAAGGTAGTTAGTTGAGTTCTCGTGTTTGCCTTCCGATCATTTCTGAAGATTCTATTTGTATTCCATTTTTTTGATTTACTAGGCTACGAGACCCCCTTTTGGTTCCTTTTAGATAGGCACGAAGTGCAGTGACAAAATATTCTCACACTCACACTCACCTTAAAGTGATAATAGATGAAGATGTTGTTTACGAAAGCTTGAGTGATACCAAACCGTTAGCTACTTTAAGGGAAGAAACTTTAGGGGAAGAAACTTTTGTGGTACCGAGATCACTGCGAAGTTTTTGGAATTAACCAGTATGCACACACCATGTAGGTAGCACGTTATATTACTCGGTCAGCAAAAATATAAAAGAAGTTTCCCCATGATTTTCATAATGAGAGAAGTGTCACTACGCGACCTCGTATCTTGCATATCGCATAGCTATCACTAAGTAGGGAAATTCGTTTGGTACTTTGTACTAATTTTCATACAGTTGGATCGTCTTTGTGCATACAGTACTTTAGTATGGTCAAAGAAACTTTCTTTGTGGGTGGTTCCTTAGTTAAAATAGATATTAAAAACATGAAAGATGAGAAATTCTCTTTAAACTAGACGAAAAATACTGTGTTATTTTCATCATGCAACGCTAGCTACAACAATTGTCTCGCGGAAACAGGGTCTTAGATTGGAACGGCTGTTACCAAAAATTGGAATTGCTGTGATTGGTTATAATCTATGATGCACTATGTGCCAAAAATTAAATGAGCGCTTTAAATAGAACCAGGACCCGAAACATGACCCATATTGATAACAGTGTATCAACACTGCAGCGATCATCCTGTATATATGATCCTGTATAAATGATCTGAGATAGTAACTAGGTGTTTAATTACTCCTTTATCTATTAGGTAAAGCTGGGTTTACCCTAGTCGGAAAAAAATCAACTCAAAATCTTTTTTCAATTTTGAGCATGCGCAATACAAACTAATTTTTCGTTCATGTTTTATATTGAAGAAACAATTATTTACTTTCGATTGATCTATCCAGCATGATCTTTCATTTAATTCAGAAATTACGTGTTTTGATCAGTGAAAAAAAATATCACAGCTTTTCTTTTTTTCATTTTTTCGATTGATTTTCAACTCTTTCTAGTCAAATTTTGTTTCGAGTCGATTAGTGTAAACCTAGTTTAAAAAAAATTCTGATTTTTTTTTCAAGTCAAACTTTTTCGATATGTGTAAACCCAGTCTTAAAGTTACAAAAGTTATAAAGTTACAAAGTGCGTCCATGGATATCTTAATTTATTTAGGGAAGTTAACCTTATATGTTGTACCGTAAGATGGGGTGACTTTGAAAAGATTTCGCATATTTTCTTCTCTGACATGACTGCACATTGCTTCCGCGGTAAAGTAAATGGCAGAATGCAACATTACAGCCTTTGCTTTTACGAAAATAAATAACTCTTCGGTCCAAAAAATGACAGTGGGGTGACTTTGAACGGGCACAAGAAGACAGTTTATTCCATCTTAAACATGATATAAGAGGGTTTATGGCCATGTAAATGCAAGTTATTACAATGAGGATGTCGGGAATGTAATGACAAGTCCTTTATAATCAGAATGAATAATTTATTTTCCATTAATCAATCGGAGCACTCCTCGCAATGAAATAAGAAATTTTCCATGTCAAGATCCCAATATTTCTCTGGGTCATACTGAATCCCAGTGCATTG
>JAUCNQ010119760.1:0-10745 GCA_032352715.1 Bougainvillia muscus
GAGCCGTGAATTCGGCGAAACATGTCTTCTGCAGCGGTCTGTGAGATCAGATGTGTATCGCACAATTTGTGTTCCTATATATATATATATATATATATATATATATATATATATGGATCCCTTCAGACCTAAAACTTCTAATTCTCCATTGTAATGTTCCTAGGCTCTTTGTTCTACGTTTATCAGGGGCTCTCTGGAGTATGCATATAAGTCAAGTCAAGTATCAGAGGAAATGGAAGACCCCTGGGTACAAGGTTGTGGTCTGCAGTTTTATTATTTGCTTGCAAACACAGTAACTGGCTTACGCTTCGCAACTCTTATATGATAACATGTCTATGGAATTGAGGTAGGCCAAACACTGAGCCTTCGTTATGCTTATAAAACAAACATGTATGTCAACCTCGGTTCAGAATCGAGAAGACCACGGGAACAAAGTTGTAGTATTTATATGTTGTGAACATTACCGTGTGGCTGATATGAAAGTAGTGATTAAAACATGCAGCCGCACATCTTAATGTATCTGGGCTGGGGAACGATGAAAAGAGAAGCAGGACTACAAGATTTGCTATTCTGGTCTGTATCTTTAATGGGTAAAATGTGAGGTTGATGATTCCGACCCTGTTCGGACAATACGATTTTCGTGAATATTTTCCCTAAAACATGCGACCACACTAGTCAGGATTCCCAACGATAACCTGCCTTCTATCCTTCTATTTACGTTTCATATTTTTGATTTTGCTGTTTGAGGGAAAAAAGTGAACTTAGTATAGGCTAGGCTAGCGACGACCACACATAATTTTTATCGAAAATCTTCGGACAATGAGTGTTTCAAACACGCGTGGAAATTTCAAGGTGCGGCCACGTATTGTTGATAGTTTGACCTGAGATATATTTCGCAGATTAGAATGTGAAAATGTACGGCCACACATGTTCCTGTTTCAAAGAGAAAGCACTATGCCCAAATCCGACACGGTAGATAATACCATAAAATAAAATATATAGTTATATTTTTTTCAGGCTTTTCAAGAACTTAAAATATATAAAAATTTGTATGCAAAACTATTATAAATTCTCTGATTACCTTATTGGTATAAAATTTTGCGGGTATAAAATTTTGCGAATTTGTGCATTTTTGCCAAATTCGCAAAAATAAGTACCCGCAAAACGTTGCGAAACTATCGATTCGCAAAATATCTAAACCTGCAAATTTTATATTTTTTTCCTTTAATTACCCTTTTGATACCCTTTTGATAAAACTGCGGAGTTAATAGCTAAATCAACATATTTTTTTATGAAAATATCGATTCGCAGAAATAAATACCTGCATTTTCTTCAGAAATGTTGAATTCGCAAGAGTTTACAGTGGCAGATCCAGCCCTAGTAAGAGCATTACGATGGTGTATAATTACTTTTAATTCTTAATTACATTCTGTATGACGCTGGGTCTTTAGAGACCCAGCGACATACATAATATAATTAAAATTAATGACTTTGAGTACTCCACTTACTGCTGTGACTAAGTAAAAGCTTGTTCTAAATCCGCCTCTGGTTTATACCAATAAGGTAGCCTATACATCGCCTATACATCCATGTCACACAGAATATATAACTTGTAAACTTTAAAACACCGTCCATAATTATGCTATCAAAATTCGTGCCATTTTCATCTTAGAAGAAATGTCGTTGTGCTTTATACAAAGTATATATAATGCTTCTTCTGAATAAAAATTTACATGACTGCTCATAGGAATTGTTGTTGATGGTACCTAACCGTCATTAAAAATGGACAGTGACGTCACAGTATCGTTTATTTTTAACCGAACCCGGATCCGTAATATTGACTGGTGATGTGGAATATGATACTTCTAAGTACTAAATTAAGTCAGAGACATATCTCTGATTAAGTATACAGTGCACTCTTAATTTAACGAACACTCTAAAAGGCGGACAACTCTGATTAGCTGCATATTTTATGAATCTAGAAAACAGAACATAACATAAAACCTTACCTCGCTTTAAGTCGCTTCACTTCATTTTCCCCACAGATGATTTGTTATTGTGAATACAAAGTATACGCAATAACACTTTATCTGAGATGAAAATTCACAGGGATGAAACGAATTTATAAAACAACTTTTTGAGACGGATCCTTACTTAACTTATAGGAAATTTGGTAAAAATCCGAACAAAAACAAAAACTACTACTGAAAAAAGCTGACGTTAGTAAATTTAACCGTTACTGCTATTATCTAAATTTATTTTAATAAATGATTTTAAGACGCCCTTGTACTAAACTTCAAATCAATTTCAACGTATACAGGTTAATACATTCCCATGTCCAAAAATTCAGAGGACATTCTTGACATCTTAGCAGTCACAATCTGAAAATGACGTCCCAAAATCGACTGGACGTTGTTAGAACCTAGTTTTTGGTATTGCGCTGACTAGTATATGCAGTTCTATATATGTTTATATGATCAAAACAAACGATCAGGAATTCATCGTGTGATCGTACAGTATTCTGAGGAAATAGAATAAGTTTTCTTTCATCTGCGTAATTCACTATAGTATACTGTATTATCGAATATGATTGAACTGCTTGTAAATATGGTGCCGTTCGTGTAAGCTCCCCAGGTACAAATAAGATTTCACTCTAGATATTCCACAATGCTACCCTAATGCATTTCCCTCTTGAGTATAACCAAGTTCTTTCTTTTGTTGTTTGTATGTTTCCATTCTTGCTTGCGCATATTTCTAAAAAGTGTAGGTTATTGATTGAACCCAGAAATATCTAGAAACTGTTCACACAATTCTTATCGCAAATTGTACCAGTTCCACCACAAAAGAACTGTCTCTGTATATACTAAGTGTGCAGAATTACTCTTTGTCTGAATAAAGATTGATGCAAATTTCTATAAGAGTTTTGTGGATAGTCCCACAGGGTCAAGAAAGTGGAGAAGACGATTATGCCAAGTATATTCACGGCAACTATGTAAGGGACAGTCCACAAAATCTGTACCGTAATACGGACCATTCTCTTCAAAGAAGAAGTGTTTTGTGCATATTATGCACAAAAACACTCCTGCCATATGAGATATAACCATTATCCTGTATAGGTTTTAACGTCCAGCTTCCTGTTAACATAATGATGATGTTCCGTGTAACTAATATGACATTACTTACCAAATAATTGAAATCTTTTTTTGAAACTCGACCTTGAAGAACGGACCACAAAGTCCATAACAGGTGAGAGGCGAGAGCAAATCTATAAGAAAAGCTTACAATAACAGACGAAACAGATATGTATGTATTCCCATATTGCGTTATTAAATAACAAAGAATGGAACAGTTCACCTACTTTATATAGACATCCTTATTATTAACAAAAGACACTTCTTCTGTGATGAAAGTGGTACGATTTGACATAAGAATTTTATATGAATAAGACATATCTCTGGAGTTAGATTTAAAAATTATTTTAGACATTTAAGCAAGAAACAATCTGTGTCATTAATCAAACGCACGAAGATACTTCTCCCGAGAAACTAATATAAGAGACAATTTTATACTTTAATGCAGTAATTCTTTAGCCAGTATGTGAAGTGTAAATAAAAACAGCCATTCAAAAACCATGTAAAAATTACCCAAGAAATTTATTGAAACTCTTAAAACTAACCTATTAACTTCATATAAAAGTTCTTCAGGACTGCAGATTTGAAAAGGACAGCTATTTTTATGAGGATCCAAATCGCCACTTTCGTACTCTGCTCTTAATTTAGCAGCGCTTTCCAAGTAATGACCGGCAAATTCCAACTAAAAAAATTTAAATTATAAAATTATGCCAGTGATTCGTATTACTGTTTTCCGGCAGAGTTGAAGAAAGTTAAAGCTAAAAAATTAAGTTCTCTAAATAATGACAAAAGGTCAAAACTTCTTTAAATTCTAATTTTTAAGATACTCAATGGGGAGAGTGTTCTACACATTTACGTTTGAAGGCGAATCAAAATGAGTTTTACAACAAAATCAAACAACCGCTATGAAAGACAATAAGAAATTTAACAAGAAACAACAAGTGTATACGCTTTGACCAAATACCAATCTAAGTCTTTTAAGCGTCCGCCAATGCGACGCTGCCCCTTTGAATTATAATTGGGATACAAAATAATCCTAAAAATAACTAGTTTTCGAAGAAAATTAGGTACTTTAGGGATCTTTTATACATTTGCCCCTATTAAACTGCTTGGTTGCTGTCCTGCTATTCCGAATTAGTCCCTGTTGATTGAAGAGTGCTAGCTAAGAACACATTGAAAGTTATGCAACGAATGAACTGATTTTATTTCAGAGAATTCTGAGTACAGGGTTGCCACTCAAAATCAAAGATTAAATTCCCTGATATTCCCTGATATTTTGCCACAAAAAATATCACTTTTTCCCTGATATTCCCTGATTCTACGACCTCCGAGTCCTCCAAATAAAGCTTTGAATCAGCCCGAATAGAGATGATAAGAGACGCAAGCACGAGGGGTTAACAAATGTGAAGTTGAAGACAGGGTAGTTCTGTTGAGATTTATCTAGGCGCCACCATGGTTGGCGCCAAGAGAAAAAAATCGATTTTACCTCTCAAGAACCCAGGAAAATGCATTTCCTGGACATCTAAGAAGTTACACGTACCGTAAATGCTCTAATAATTCAACTTTTAGACTGGGCGTTTATTGGAGAGGGGCGCTTATTGGAGAGAGGCGTTTAATTAATTTTGAAAATATTGGGGTAGGCGTTTAATAGAAAATACAACATGATCTTTTTATATTCCACTGATCGTCAAAGATCGTTGCATTTGATTCAAATTCAACGTCCCATTCAGTCATTTGTCCAAATGAATCATACAAGAGCATTGAATTGGTTTAGAATCAACCATTTGTGTTCATGACATGACTTGTTTTATACCTCCAATAAACGCCGGGGGCGTTTATTAGAGAGGGGCGTTTATTAATTTTTCAACTTTTCTACTAGTCGTTTATTGGAGAGGGGCGTTTATTCGAGAGTGGGCGTTTATTAGAGCATTTACGGTAGGCAACATTATAAAAAGGAACTGAATTCTGAATTCCCTGATTTCTTTACTTTTGTTCAATGATTTTCACTGAGTCACTTTCAAATTCTCTGATATTCCCTGATTTGGTGGCAACCCTGTTCGTCTCAAAATCTCGCTTAAATTCGCTTCAAAATTCGCTTTGTTCCCATTAATTTTCATCTCAGTTGAAATGTTATTGTGCATACTTTGTATGCACAATAACACTTCATCTAAGGTGAAAATGAAGCGAATTGTGAAGCGAATTTAAGCGAATTTTTAAGACGAACCATAATGAGAAATAGATTTTTCAGACAATATCCATTTAACTCACCTGTTGGTTTCGTGTAGGGTAACCATCTTTTATTACTTTGAAACCATCTTCAAACTCTTCTTTATATTCATAAATTCTTTCACAAAAATGATTACCAATATCGTAACCCCTGTAAAAAAGGGATCGTCTCAAAGAGTCGCTTCAAAGAAGTCGTTTCAATTTCATTTCATGAAGCAAATTTGTACTAGTAATCACATGTTTGGGAGGGCGATTTGGGATAAATTATCTACGTGAATTTTTGAAAATTTTGGAAATGACCTGAGTGAAACGAGGGTTATTTGAATAATTTTCAAAAAAGGAACAGGGTAGATTTTATCCCATAATCGCCCGAACCAAACATGCGATTCATAGTTAATCACAAACATCAATTAAAAAAAATGGTGTGTAAACCAGCCTTAAGAAATAAAATGTTTTTCGAATGATTAAACATTTTTCACATTCCATCATGATATCAGATTTGTGTTGAAAAAAGTTGAAATAAAAAAAATAAAATTTAACACAGGGTGATTTCAAAAACAGCGGGATGATTTCAAAATAACACCGTTCGCGTCGCAATTTAGATTTCAACCAAGTGTGTGATTAAGAAACGAATTTCCGAGACAATTCCTAGCTAGTCTTCCAGCATTGTTTCTAGGGATGATCCGCAATTATCGTATCTAAAACGTATTTTATCACCTCAGTGCAGACCAAAAACTTACAAGTTGAACTATCCATTATGTAAAATGTTCGACCATTAATGCTCGATGGTAACAAAATGGTGTATGACCATTTAATATACACTAGGCATCAAATTTTTGCTGTTAATAGAATCAAAATTAGATCGAAATGTAGCAGCCCGCATGATGACAAACAAAAATCCAGGTTGATTAAAAATTTCAACTGATTAATAATTCAACGATTATGATTATTATTATTATGTGTCGAAAACACGCATTAACAATTTTGTTTGGATCTACAGAAAATGATATGATTTTATATATGATATTTTTGGACGATCCTTAGAAACCACAAAATTAGTCATGCAAATCGTACAATTTTCAATACAGAAGAAGTGTCTTTGTGCGTACTAATGTACAAAGACACTCATTCTATATGAAATTGACAAGAATGTTTATACGAAATTTTTGGACTGTCCATTAGCTGTTGTAGCCGTTATAGAGTTAATAATGTATAGCTGGCAAATAACACATGTTCATAATACGAACAGTCTATATGCTAGTTACGCGTATGTTCATCGACAAGGTAGGTAGTAATTTCTTTGTCGATGTCAATACTACAGCTTAAAGAACGAGTGCTTGCAACATCATGTTTGTTAGAAGTTAGAAAATGGTAATTTTTATTTCCAGTCTCAAGTCTTAAATCATCACAGAATTCACTTTTCAAAGAGATTTTTTTCACACTTCAGGATTGTTTAAGAACCGTCTCAAAAATTCGCTTTTTAAATTCACTTCATTCCTTTCAATTTTCATCTCAGATGAAGTATGATTGCGCATACTTTGAAGCGATTTGTGAAGCGAATTAAAGCGAATTTTTGGACGAACCCTTATAAAGTGTGTGTGACCATTTTGTTACCATCAGGTATTAAAGGGTTAAGTTACCTGTAGTTATAACTACTATAATCGTAGTCTATCATCAAAAGTTTCATACTGTTATCATCTTTAATGTAAAGAATATTACCTAAAATATATGCATAGCAACTAAATGGGTATAAATTGTGAACCATTAGGGTTAGTCTCAAAAATTCGCTTTAATTCGCTGTTTTGAGAATTTTTGAGACGGTTCTTTACATGGTTTGATACGTCACGTAACAATTTTCTTTCATAGATTTTTACGTCCTCTAATTGCTAACGGTTCCTCTCAAACATTTGCTTTAATTCGCTTCACAAATCGCTTCATTCTCACCTCAGAAGTGTTATTATGCATACAAAGTATGTACAATAACACGTCATCTGAGAAGAAAATTGAGAGGAATGAAGCGAAGTTATAAAGCGGATTTCTAATTGACTGAAGTACCGCAATTAATCAAAAAACACGGCAAATTTTGCCAAACACTTCGCAAATAGTTTGACAGCAATTTAGACGCAATGTTTATTGCCTTGTTAAATCAAACGAATCCAATACAAATCGGAATATTTTATTTAAAAGTTGTGGCTGTGATTTAGACGTCAAGTTTTTGCCGAGCTAAATGCAATTTGTCTGTATTATCAAATGGTATCCCCAAGTAATAATCCGCAAGCCTGCATACTGCATGCAGGCTTGCAGTGCAATGCTTAACTCTTTAATTCATGATATCCAAAAATGGTCACACACACTAAAACAATCCTGCATGATATGCTGCAGGATTGTTAAGGTTTGTTTGACCATCTTACAACATTAGAGTATGAATTTAAGGGTTAAAGTGCATTTCTCGAGTTTGGAATCGAAAATTCCGTGAAAGATAAAGTCCCTTGATACTGGATAGCTTTTACAGCGCAATATATCTTGCTGGTGGAATAATAATAATAGAAAGTATTCAAGTTGAAATTCAGGGTAAACAGGAACTTCAACTTGAGATTACTTTTTCGATTTCTTGTGATATGTGCGAAAGTATGAAGTTCAACGTGTCTCTAGAGATGCGAAATATACTTTTTTACGTAAGCTTCGGTATATTCGACATGTTTTTGGGCGATTCTTGTTCAGTTGATGTGTTATTTAACATTGTACTTTATATTACTTCTTATTTGATTGATCTGCCAGCTTCTCTTCTCTTGAAGCAATGTGATTGCATTACTTTTGTCATTTTAGGCATATTTGATTAAGCACCGCAAAAACTTTGGCATCTAAATCAGTTAACAAATTTTACTTGGCGTCTAAATCAATTTTTAAATTAAGTGCCGCACTAAATCATTTCAGTCAAAACTAGTTTCATTTTAAACTTAGAAGAAGTGTCATTCTAATAATAAAGTATGCTAAAAAGACTTCTTCAGGCATGAAAATTACAAGAAACAGTTTTGAGACTATTCCTTTATGGTGATATATATTTGGTTATTAGACTACGACATCTATTAAGTAAACATATATTCTCAATAAATCTTAGATTATGTTAGAAAAACAGATAGGCAAAGAATTTGCAAACAGCCAAGGACTGCCTATTTGCTGGCACCGTTGGTCACATTTATAGAAATATTTCGACTTTTGTTCTTGCTGGTCTAGTGAAAAAAATCTTTTCTATAACATACCTTCGTGAACATCATTATGACAAAAGTTAACAGGAGAGTTCAGCTGCAGCAACATTGGTCTACACATAAAATCAATTGTAATTGTTGGATACACTGTACGTACAATATTATTTTACAATGACAACGGTTTAGCGATATAAGGGACCGTCCACAAACTTCGTATCGTACCATTTTAATCACAGAAGAAGTGTTTTTGTGCATACTAAGTATGGGCAAAAACACTCGACTTCTGTATGAAAGTTTATACGAAGTTCCATACGAATTTTAGACGGTCCCTAATTAGTATGAAATTGCATTTAGACGTGCAAACTATGCATAAAGACACTCCTTCTGTTATGAAAATGGTACGATAATCCATTGTATATTAATTTTGTGGACAAACGCTAAATAACACGATGAGAGCATTGTTTTTGCAAAGTTTAGAAACTGGTTAATGGAGTGAGGTGATTTCTTTCTACTTCTTATATTGTTTAACAAAAAAGCAGACCCCGAAGACATTTGAAGCAGCAGAAAATAACATAACAGGGTTAAAGGTAGTTTAAACCCAAAACACATAACATTAAATATCATTTGAACCGCTGAGAACTGTTTTAGCTCTTACTATGTGGACTGTTAAGACATAAAAAAAAATCGAAAAAATAAAATGGAAGGGAGTTGTTCCCTCGCAAGCAAATTGGGCCATAGTCTCTTTTATCTTACCGATAAGACAATTTCAAAAATGTATACTTTCATCATACAAACTTCGGCGGTTCAAAAGATATTTTAACATTATCCTGAACATGTGTTTCGGGTTACACTATCTTTAACCTACTATAGTATCTTGTAATAATATTATATTAGTCTTTGCAATGCTTATCACTTCAAGTATAAACTCGCTTCACAATTCACGCTTCATTTTCATCTTAGATGAAGTGTTATTGTAACACGTAAGTGTTACAATAACACTTCATCTGAGATAAAAAAAATAATAAGAATAAAGCGAATTGTGAAACAATTTAAGCGAATTTTTGAGACGGTTCCTCATCACTTCAAGTATAGAAACAATGTAAGGGACCGTCCACAAAATTGATACAAAACATTTTCATCACAGACGAAGTGTTTTTGTGCATACTACAGTAAATATGCACAAAAACAATCCCTATGTATGAAAATTGAAAATCTCCAAGTATTTATGGATATAAAGATAGTGGGTATGAAGACACAATGCAATACTAAAGCGGTTGAAACAACGATACGAATCTGTCAAAAAGGCGCAGTCATAATTTAAGCAAACAGAAAACACGTGGCATAACAGAGTAAAATTAAAAAAAAATACTTAAAATGGCTACCTCAACCAGTCGTACTCAGCTTCAAAATCAAATTCACTTTTCATGTCGTTATACATCTTTTGATTTTCCGGATCTTCCAATGTTATACCTTTGCACATCATTAAGTATCTGTAAGAGAAAAGCAGTAATTTGGTAACGAAAATGATACGATTTACGATGATAGGAATGATACGACTTACGATGCGAATTTTGCGTACGGTCAATTAATGGAATTTGTTGAGAAATCGCATCACTGTTACTTCATACAATCAACGTACAGTAGGACCTCGTTAAGTGCGACCCTGGATAAGTGGGACTTTTTTTAAGTAGGACAGATTTCTTGTTTCCCTTGGATTTCCCGCACTCGCCCAGGCTTAAAAAACCAGCTTAAACCTGCTTAAATAGGACCTTGGCTAAGTGGGACCCCAGCTAAGTGGACCGTTTTTTAATGTCCCTTCAGTAAAAAAGCCCGCTTAAAGTCACACTTTCATATGATTATTCGAAGAATTGAACGTTCATAGTTCGAATTTTTTTAAAAATGACATTCGAATGTTTACATTTCTAAAAAATTCCGATTCTAATGACATTCCGCGCTAAGGCCCCAGTTAGTTAATCCTGCGTTCATCGTCACCCGCCCGCTTTTACTTTTTTCCTGCCAAAATCCCGCATATTAGTTGATTATTGGGAGTTAAACATTACGTTTTCCCTGAAACTGCATTTTCTATGTTTAGACCCAAGAAAATGTAAAAAATAGCAAGAACATAGTAAAAAATAAAGTTAAAACCATGCCTACATCACTGCACGCAACACTGCTATCATCT
>JAUCNQ010119771.1:0-10745 GCA_032352715.1 Bougainvillia muscus
GAATTGACATTTGCCCAAGAGGAAGTTTGACCATTAAGAACAACTCTTTGTTTTCTATCGGTAAGATAATTTTTTAGCACAAACTTTGTCAAATGCTTTAGACATATCAAGGAATACTCTGCGAGCCTCGAGAGAGGGATTTCCATCAAAAGCTTTGTAAATATCATCAGTTATACTGAGTAATTGAGATATACAAGAGTCGCCAGGAATAAAGCCAGATTGATTTTTTACAATTATGTTATTTTCCTTTAGATAGCTAAATAGATTATTATATAAGATTTTTTCAAATACTTTTCCAAAGATAGATAGAAGGCTAATGGGTCTATAGTTTTTAACTAGGTTCTTCTCCTCTTTCTTGTGAACCGGTACTATGTTTCCACACTTCCAGGATTTGGGAAAAATTCCCGTTTCAAAGGCTGTTTCTAATATTATTAACAAAGGAGTAATTAGTGTATCACCACAAAGTTTTATCATTCTGATAGATATTTCATCCCACCCATGTGCTTTGTTTGGTTTAAGATCTTTGATTAATTTTGATAAATCATTTGCCTTCTTATAACAGAGAAGCCTGGACCTATCACAAAGCTGAAGAGGAACTAATTAAGAAATCTATATCTAATTTCAATTGGGTCGGTGCTTTTGCTTGCATTGATCCAAACCAGCAAGTAGTTCTTCTAACGTCGACGCTATTGAACATCTTTCGAAATTTTATTCCTCACAAAACCATCACATGTAATTATAAAGATCCTCCTTGGATAACAAGTAATATCAAAACTATGCTACGTAAGAAAAAAAAATTTTTACAGGAGGTACTTCGCGAACGGACGGAGAGTGGATGATAAATTAGCCTTAGACAACCTGAAAATTGCTCCGATCAAATTTCATCCAGCAAAGAAACACATTTTAAAAATCTTGGGAAAAAATTTAACGATCCACTGTTAGGACCAAAAGCTTTTTGGTCATGAATGGTTTCTTAGGAAAAAATAAAATTCCAGCTATTCCTCCTCTTCTAGTGAATGACTATTTTGAAATAAATTTTTTGAACAAAGCGAATATTTTTAATAATTACTTTGCAAACCAATGTAATATTTTCAATAATGGTAGTATTTTACTGAACGTTTCTTTTAAAACTAATAGTCGCCTAAAGCATTTGTCAATTAGATGAATTGGTAGATGAATTTTCAGATCAATCTTAGCGAAAATTATTTGATGATGACACGTGTCATACAGTGATGCATGAACGCCACTGTGGCTTATTAAATTTGGTTGGTCAGCGAATATGAGGTCGATACAAGAATGAGAGCAATTAGGTTGGAAATGAGTTGCTTCAGTTATTATTTGAGAATAACCAGAGCAATTTGATAAAGAATCCAACTCCAAGCCGCAGGTGTCATCTATTTCACCAAACCACTTCCTGCATTTGGCATTAAAGTCTCCTAAAATAATGCTACAAAAAGGGGATTCTAAATTTAGGTTAGAAAGAGTAGCTTCAAGACCATCCTGAAATTCACCAAGTTCGACATCCAATTGGGAGGGTGACCTATAAAGGCAAGTTATAAAACATTTCTTTCTGTTTACTTTAATTTCGCAAACCAAACATTCTTTTAAGGGAGAAATATCATTTCCTAAGAGGAAGACTTCCCTTGTAATAAATAGCAACGCTGCCCTATTTGTATTGGAGGGACAGTCAGCCCTTATTAATTGATATCCTTGTAACTTTAATAGTTGATCATCACTCAGGTGAGAAGAGTCAAGGAAAGTTTCGCCTAGGCAAATGATATCTCATTTTGCCACACAAGTTTCTGTTGTGATGACTACTGAATGGCACCTATAACACCTTGAAGTGAGCCAGAATATTACAAGGTTGAGATGGCTGAGATGTAGACTTCCGGAGGCACCACCATGGTTGGCGCCAACCAAGACTTTTTTTATTATTAGCTCTCTGAAACCCTGGAAAGTGTACTTCCTGCACCGTGTATGTTCTACCTCTGATTAAATTGGATAAATACCTTAAGTCTTTCTAAGACATGCCCCTTTTCTGACCCCCCCCCCCTTTCTAGCCAAAGCTTCTCACCCCCTCCCTTTGCCAGTTTTGAAAATTTTCATCCCTCAGGATAGGTCACACTATGAAAGGGCATGGGGGTGTGCATGGGTTTCACACTAAATCTTAACCAGCATTAACACACTTCAAATAATGATATTTCAATCGTATCTTTGTTTTGCTGTTATGTCACCTCGAATAATTATTTTTCAAAGATTTTTTATTGTCATTATTATAGATGTTGTTTTTTGGATCATATTCCGTTATACTGGGATACTGCAAATATAGATATGCATTGAATATCTTCCCGTTTCCTGGGTTTCACTCTCCATTCCTCTACTTTCACTTAAAATATTTAACAATAACGAAACATAATTTCCTGAGGAAACAGAGATCAGCAATATTTTGCAATGAATGAAGCATTTGTGAAGCATTGTGTATTACACGTTTTTTTATAAGCATATTGTTTTTTGACTTGATGCTCAATATACTTATCGATGTAGTAAATTTTAGGCTGAAATATGCTTAAAAAGATGCTTGGCTACTATTTTTAAAGTCAGGTTTAGACTGACACGAGTATTTTAATCCTGTGGAATAAATCATTCTCAGGATAAATATATAACAATACATACATTTGCTGATATCTTGAACGATTGCACTATTATTTAAACGTTTTTAACCGTTACGCTGGTACAAGCTCATTGTTGATCTTTTTAAGAATGACACAGTATCATTATTAGTTAATTACTAATTTGTCAGATGAAGTGTAATCGTAACACTTACGTGTTATAATAACACTTCATCTAAGGTGAAAATGAAGCGAATTTAAGCGAATTTTTGAGACGGTCCCTTAAAGTAATATAACATATATAACATAATAAGGTGCAATCCATCCAATGAAGATTCTATTATATACCATTTAACGTTCATTTTTATTAGTCATTTTTGACAACATTTGCAAAAAGGGACCATGTTATTAAGCACGCCGTGTTACAGAGAAATGCATGCGTGTCATTTTAGTCAGAGCAGGTGTGCTACAAAAAATGCTCAAGTGTGCATTGTAGCACCAGGCCAGTTTTATGTTCCGTGCATATAGGCACACTTGCCATTTAACACGCGTGTAATTTAGCTCGGTCAGCAAGCGTTTTAGCACGCGAGCATATTAACACGCAGGCATAATAATTAGGACGTCATTCACAACACGTAACAACAAATAAATATTCCGTTCGAAGATAGTAGAAGAAAACGTTTTTTCTTTTTTAAAAACCGTTTTTAGAACATTAGTTAAGGTTAACGTTCGAAAACACGTACTAATTAATGTAAACTAATGTAAGGACATACAAAAACGCACAAACATTCGAACGTCTTTGCTAACAATGTTATTTCTTTTGGTCTTCTCAAAAAACACACACAGTGCAGTTTGAGAATAAAACGTGTTGCTTCTATACCGGCCTAAAGTTTGTTTAAACAATTAGAGAAGATCTAGACTGTAGTCGTAGATTGTAATGTTTTCACTGAAAGTCTAGAGAAGATCATAAAACTGATTAAGGTGAGCAACGTTGTTTTTTAGAAATTTTAAGAAGATAAATAAGGAGGCAAAGAACAAAGTGAAACTAAAATGCTTATAACAAAAACAACGTGGTTTAATTTATCTCGTTCTTTAAAAGACTGCTTTCTATTTTGATGTTCTAAATAGGGTAAGCCTCGAATTTTGAAACATAAACAAATAACGATTTGATCAATGCCATGGCGGATTCAGACCATGCTTTTTTACATAGTCACAGCAGTAACATGGAGACTCAAAGTCATTCATTTTAATTGGGTTATGTATGAAGATGGGTCTCTAAATTAAAACTTCTAGTTTTCCATCGTGATATTCTGACTAGGACTAAATCCACCACTGCAATGAAAAAAAACAAAACAATTTTTGCAACCTATGAAGACCCTTGACACATTAAGAGAAATTACTGAAAGATTTTATTATATTCCTAAGATTAGCATTGCCATTAAAGCTACTAAGCAATTTAAAAAGACTTGACACATGTCTCTGGCATATGGGTCGTCCATCTAGATGGTATTCGTCTTCCATTTTTGATAACTGGCAGGTCAGTGTTTTTAGCACAAATCTTGGAAAAGGAACGTGTGTGATCTATTTTTCCTACTGGGCTAGCATGCAATGTTTACATGCGTGCAATATAGCACGCGGGCCACGTTCACACCCAACATCGTGTTATTTAGCACGGTGCATAAAAACACACGCATGCGAATTTATAAGGCCCACCGGGCATATTTGCAAGGTACTTAAAAACGGTGTAAAAATAGCATGGCCCTTTTTCGCATATTTTGTCACATTTTCACTATAGCGCAGTAGAATTAGTATTCAATACTATTGTCTTTCGGAAAGAACATGAGATAAGAGGTCTAGATAGAACACCTATTAATCACGTTTAAACCTGGTTCAGATTTGTTGAGTTTGTTAATTAACATATATCAGTCTGAACTAGACTTTAATGATCCGGCTAAAATCTTCAGCACATCTGGCTTAATTATTCCCTGTCAAGAACAGTTAGGCATTTATAACTTATTAGGCAATATTAAAGTGTTTTATAAAAAAAGCCAAACCTGTTTTTTGCAAAGCAAATTTTTTGGAAATCACTTCATATACCTTTTCTTTAGGATTCGTCTGAAAAATTCGCTTAAATTCGTTTCGCAAATCGCTTCATTTTATCTCAGATGAAGCGTCATTGACACTTGATCTGAGATGAAAATTAGTAGGAATGAAGCGAATTCATGAAGCGAATTTTTGAGACGAACCCTAGTGTATAATGCTTTAGTTATTATATATAAAACAACAACGACTTGATGATAATGACTAAGGTATATTCCTTTATTTTAGAAAAGATAATTTTTCATCTGTCATTGGATGGCTTCTAAATCACTGGAAGATAGTGATTCTGAAGACCTAGGTAGTGCTACAAGTAAAGCTGAAAGTTCACATATCAATCGTGCATCATATAGTGACCAAGAAGAACTCATTGGAAATGTATCAAAGTTTATTGCATACCCACCAAATAGTAATGGTAAAATTCGTGCAGGATGTCTAATGTTTCATGCTTGTTTTCAAAGTGGAAATCTAGGACGTGTAGATTCTATATCAGAATTTGAATATGATTTGTTTGTTAGACCTGATACTTGTAACCCCAGATATAGGATGTGGTTTAATTTTACTGTACAAAATGTTGTGGCTGGACAAAAGGTTGTTTTTAATATTATAAATTTTAGTAAGACGAAAAGTTTATATAGAGAAGGCATGAGTCCTTTAGTAAAGTCTACTAGTCGACCAAAATGGCAACGTGTACCATCTAAGAATGTTTTTTATTATAAATCACCTGAACATCATAGAAACTATGTAATGTCATTTGCTTTTGCATTTGATAAAGACACAGATGTTTACCAGTTTGCTTATTGTTATCCATACACTTACAATAAATTACAATCCTACTTGTCAAACATTGAAAATATGAATCTGAATTATTTCAAAAGAGAGCAATTATGCTTATCTGTGCAGCAACGTAATGTTGATCTTCTAACAATAACATCACCGAAAAATCTTATTGAAGGACAAAAAAAGCGTGTTGTGTTTTTTACAGCCAGAGTTCATCCAGGTGAATCCCCCTCATCATATGTTTGTCACGGAATCATTGAGTTTTTGATTTCAGATCATCCTGTCGCACAGGTCTTACGTGAATATCTTATATTTATGATTGTTCCTATGCTGAACCCTGATGGCGTTGTTTTAGGGAACTACCGTTGCTCTCTTATGGGATTTGATTTGAATCGGTATTGGAATGAGCCTTCTCCATGGGCACATCCGACTATAGTTGCTACCAAGCAGTTATTACTCAGTATAAATTCAGAATCTGATACTCTGCTTGATTTTTACATTGACATACACGCACATTCTACAGCAACAAACGGGTTCATGTATGGAAATGTTTTTGAAGATGAGGAGAGATATGAACAGCAGTCAATTTTCCCACGTTTAATTAGTGGTAATGCTGAAGATTTCTCATACAATAGCACATCATTTAATCGGGATGCTATCAAAGCTGGTACAGGGCGACGTACATTAGGCACATGTCTGTCTGAGCAATCAAATTGTTATACATTAGAGGTTTCATTTTATTGTTATTCGAATGGTACTACTTTTGTACCGTACACTGAAGAAGGATACATGAAACTTGGTAAAAATGTAGCTCGTACTTTTCTTGACTATTATAAATTAAACAATGTTGTAGCGCAGAGGCTTCGAAGAAATTTATTATCTTATGAAAAAACGAAAAAGAAATCTAAAGAATCACGTGATGAATGGAATGAAAATCGTGAGGATGTAGACGCTAGGGATATACAAAAAGAAAGAAGAGCTGCTAATAGGAGTGTTCAGAAGAAAGGTTCTAACTTGAGTACGCATTGTTCTCAATCTCGCTCATCACATGGTCACTCAAAACGTAAGGTAAGTCAGAAACTTGTTTAAGGGCCGTCCACAAAATTTGTATGAAAATTTGTATCAATTTTCATAAATAAGAGTGTTTTAGTGTATAACTGAGTATACACAGAGACACTTCTTTTGTTATGAAAACGGTAAGATTTGCAATGCGAAATTTGGCGATGGTCCCTAATGTCAATGACTAAAATATGTTATTCTACGTACTAGGTTTCTAAATGCAATAACAGAGTTTAATTATTGGTATAAAAATAATTATTTGTTTAGGGAACTGCTGGTATGTTTTTGGTTTTCTCAGCAATTCATTCTAAGATTGAAGCTCTCTGTTAGCCTCGCTCGTTGAACAACTCAGGTTATTGATATACAAATTACATGGTTACAGTGTCTTGATAAATATCTGTTAAAGGTATTAGGGGTTGTTTATCGTAAACAGATTGATTTTTAATTTTTTTAGATAATTCCCTGGAGAAAAAAGTATTTTATTTCTCCCATTTTGAAATTGGATTGTCCACAAAATTCGTATCGCAAATTATAAGGACACTCCATACGAATTTTGTGGACGGTTCCTAAGGGACCGTCTCATAAATTCGCTTCAAATTCGTTTAAATTCGCTTCACAATTCGCTTCATTTTCACTTTAGATGAAGTGTTATTGTAACATCTTAGGTGAAAATTATTTGGAATGAAGCGAATTTAAGCGAATTTAAGCGAATTTTGTTGACGGTTCCTAATAAATCTCTAAATGCTTTTATTTTACTTCTTTTTTTTTGTAGGCAACCTTAAGTTACAAGCATAGAGATGGAAAGGACTGATTTTCTGTACTGCTGACAGTTGAGAAACCTAACAATTGGATTCACAATTTGGTATAAAAACGGGGTTCGTCTCAAAAATTCGCTTTATTTTCACCTTAGATGAAGTGTTATTGTGCATACAAAGTATGCACAATAACACTTCATCTGAGATGAATATTAATAGAAATAAAGCGATTTTAACCGAAATTTTGAGACGAACCCTAAGATGAAGTTCTGCTACAGAGTTGAGTAGGTTAACGACGCTGGATTCTGATTCTAGTAATAACAAGGGTTCAACCACGAATTTCGTATGGAACGGTCTGGACCTGATTCCAACTGCATATACGACGTCCTTCATGGTCATCTGGAATACTTCCTTGAATGAAATGTTACATTTATATCTTTATTTATCTCTGGATATACAGTTTAAGAAAGCTAAATGGTTTTAAACTAGAGAAATTCATTTCATATTTTGTAGCTTGGAGTACAATAGTCAACTTGGTTATGTTGGCTTGGCTAAACCCGACTCCTTACTTATGTCACTTTTGTTAAATAATGCTCCCATAGTAGTTAAGAATGTCACTTTTGTTAAATAATGCTCCCATAGTAGTTAAAGTTATTTTATTGTATTTTTTTTTCATTTCTTCCTGAAGAGTGTAATTTAACTCTTGAAGCTGATTTCACTCTTACATAAGGTAAATTGTTTCGTTGTAGTATTAATTTGTTATATGTATGTCTCTCTTGAAAAGAATTTCTCGAAAGATGCTGATAATCGCTGTACGATATCATTACACTTACACTTAGATCATTACTGATCGTTTAATTGCATTATATGGGTTCGTTTCAAAAATTCGTTTCATAAATCGCTTCATTTTTATCTCAGATGAAGTGTCATTGTGCATACAAAGTATGCACAATGACACTTCATCTGAGATAAAAATTATTAGTAATAAAGCGAATGCATTGATTTTTTGATAAAGATGAATTATCTCAGTTCTATTTATAGGAAATATATCTCACACATCTGCTACAGTTTTATCAAGTGATAAACTGGCTATGGCAATGCAGCTTGCAAAACTGGATGTTAAAAAGTTGCGAACTATGATGAATTCAAATGAGGCTAATGGTATGATACTGGATTTCTATACGTTTTATATAGTTCTTAGATAAGAGTCCGTCCTCAAAATTCATATCGTAATACGAAACATTTTCAGCGCAGAAGATGTATTTTTGTGCATACTAAGGATGCATTAATTACTTCGTATACCACAGATACCCAAATGAAGTGAGATCATTTATATAAGCGTGTAAAATTGATTGCCTTCAGATTAGAATGTGTAAAGCAACTTTTTGAGACGAACCCTTACACACAAAGTTGTTTTCTTCATTAAGTACATTAGGAGCCGTCTCAAAGATTCGCTTAAATTCGCTTCACAATTCGCTTCATTCCTAATAATTTCCACCTCAGATGAAGTGTTATTGTAACACTTATGTGTTACAATAACACTTCATCTAAGGTGAAAATGAAGCGAATTGAATCGAAAAAGTTGTTTTCTTCATATGATTTTTCCCAAACTTGTTTAGATTTGAAGCCACCTAAAACAGTTTCAAAGAACAAAAAGCATGTAGATGATGTAAAACACAAAAGCAAAAGTCCAGAAAAGAAAGTAAAAGAACCTAAGCAAAAACAGTAATATTTTATGTAAAAGAAATCGCCCATTATTCTTATATCTTAAAAATATCTATGATACGATTTATTTGTCAGTATTGTGGGCACGATGCCTTATACTAGGCATTATGCATTTAGGCGTTGCCTAGACTAGCAAGAGTCAGTCCTCTGAGAACAAGTAACCACAGAGCGACTGATACTAGTATAGGCGTTGCGTTATTAAGATCTGATATAGTTGCTCTTAACAAACGTCGTTTCATTAATACCATTTTCGCGATTCTTTATTAAGAATAGATATCATTGCATCAAGTAATCTTTGTAGCTGATCTCTTAAAAAGTGATTGGACACAGAAGAAAATAAGAATATAATTATTGTTTTGTAGATTCGTCTTAAGTCTTTATCCTGATCATATCATGAAAAGTAATACAGCAACTACTCGACCTAAAGAAGAAAAAGAAAATCCTGACATGGTTTCAAAAGTAGATCGTGAAAGAATGAGATTACAGAAAGATTTATTGAATTATTCATCGACTTTAGATCAAGTAGTGAAAAGACTACAACATAAAAATGATTACAATATAAATCCTAATGATGGTATTATTATTTCTATTATTATTATTATTATTATTATTATTATTATTATTGTTGTTGTTTTTATTACCTAAATTCGTTTCATTTCCATTCAGAAGAAGTGCTCTTGACACTTCATCTGAGATGAAAATAAAAAGTTTTGTGAAACGAATAAAATACGAACCCTAAAAGAATGAAGTTTATTTGTACATACACTATACTGTAAAGTTGAAAATGATTGGCGATATGAACTGTCATGGCTTCTGTGTTTGGTTAAATTTTTCGGTTGGAAAAATTTAACCAATCACAGAAGCCATGACAGTTCATTTCGCCTATAGTAAGTCTTCATGTACATACAGTATACTGAAAAGTTGAAAATGATTGATTCGAGATGCCCCTATGGATAGGCTGCAATATGCATGCACTGAATAAAAATCGGGTATGAAGCGCATTTATTATGCAAAAGTTTGAGATGAACTCCCAGAAAGTTGAACAGCTTCTGATCAAATAAATAGAGCAATCGTATTGTTAAAGAGCCCTAAAATAGGTTTACCTAGGTTTCCAGCATGCTAAGTATTTTAAGTAAGACATTACATAAAAAATGCACTTTCTTTGTTAATAGAGAGTCTAAACGACGACAAAAATTTAACCATCGTATATATATAGGCTACATGTATACCATCCTTCAGGATACCGTTGTAGATTAGACTGTGCGTAATCTACCTATTAATAAAGATGCAAAGTCAAATTGTTAGATCTTTAAAAGGTTTAAAAGTCTCGAGTGTTGGTCGCTTTTTTGCGTTATCTTGATTCCTTGTTAATCTGTTCTAAATAAAGAGAGCTTCAAATCCCAGCTATTACGATTTGCGATACGAATTTTGTGGACGATCCCTTACAGTTTATGTTTTCTTAATTAGTTGAGCGTTTAAAAGAACGTGAACGAAATCAATTCCGTGCTGCAGAACAACAAATCAGATCTTCACGTATGCTTTATATGTTACAACATAAACTACAAGACGTTATAAAACAAAAATCAAGATTAAACAGTGAAATAAGACCAACTAAAAAGGTAAGAGACCGTCTATAGAATTCGTTTAAGGACTCGTTTACATGGAAAATCGTTGTGGGCGAAATGAACTGTCATGGCTTCTGTGATTGGTTAAATTTTTC
>JAUCNQ010119782.1:0-10743 GCA_032352715.1 Bougainvillia muscus
TGGAATGCAAGTAGCCTATATGCACAAAGGCTAATTCTACGTTGCCGTTGTAGATTAGACTGTGCTTAAGCTCCCTAGTATTGTTTCTACGTCTGCAAAGTGTGCTTAAAGGCACTCCTTTGAGAATGAAAAAAGCCTCGAAATCAGGTAACAGAAGAACATAGGCAGTGTGGTTATCAGTGCAGTATGTGTTTGTTATGCAGTGTGTTCATATAATATGGAATTTTCACCTTCGTGTACGGTAATTTGTGCAGCTTTTTAATGCTAAAAAATCTTCATTGTCTCTTCCATAGTAAAATTATGTAGTTGTAAATCTCTGTAAGGTGATTATGTTAATTAGTTTCGTCATTAGTACAGGTTGTTGCAAACATACATATTTCATTTTGACAAGCACAAAAACGTTTAGTCCCAAGACGAACAGTCGTTTTAAATGTTTTTGCTCGTTTATTTAATACCAGTTACTACTGCGGGTTTTACTGAAAATCTACAGTAGCAGCTAATCTTTGCAGTTCTACATTGGAAGTTTGGGAGTTATACGTTCAGATTGTTGGAATCGTTTCCGGTGCATTTAACGCCCACAGTTTAAATCGCAACATTGAGTGAATAGTATTAGCCTACTCATTATCATCATCATCATCATCCTCATCATCATTTTCATCATCATACTTATCTCTCTTTTCTGTATTATCCACCGATTATTTTTAACTATTTTCAAACTGCATATTACTCCAAATATTAATCATATTGTCTAATCCGAATAAATAACCGTCCTCATGATTACCAAGAGTCCATTCTGATCTATGATCAAGAACAGTTCCGTTTTTAGTTGGTATAGTTTTACCAAAGTCTATGATCCAAATACTAGCTTTACCAGTTATATCATGTATGAATAATAATGAACTGCCAACGATCTAGAAAAAAATATTAATCAAAATAGAATAATTAACCCTCTAATACGCAGTCTTACATACAAAATGACAGCACATGCTGCAGGAACGTTAAAGCGTGTATAATCAAACTATAACTCGGCATCAAAGGATATAGGGGGGGAGAGGAGATCGTATAATTAATAAATTGTGCCATTTTCATTTCAGGAGGTGCGTTTTGTGCATACTTTGTATGCACAAAAACGCTACTCCTGATATGAAAAATACCCATTTATTATAGGTATAATAATTTCAGAAAACAAATTGGTCTGTCGGTTTTAGACAGCAATCTTAAAAGACACCACAGACAACACAAACCACAAAACCAATTTGACTTGTTACATAAGACGGTAAATTATTTCAAATTTCCATAGAAACACATATCAACACAAGTAAATAGAAACAAAGTCATTAAATTACTTCGACCATGCGTTGCAGGAAGCATTGGGAAACATTGCTAATTTTTTAGCAGTTTGAAACGTGAAAAACAACATGCACTGGGTGTTTTATTCGGATAATGCTCCCCTAATCAAATTTGTAACTGATACGGGACCGTTTTCAGAATTCGCATCGGAAATCGTACCGTTTTCATCATAGAAGGAGTGTCTTTGTGCATGCTAAGTATGTACAAAGACTCTTCTTCTTTATAAATCCCTAACGACGTGTAAGGTAAGCTTTGGGTATGTTTTCTGCAGCAGAATTAAATAATTATTTGATAGCAAACGACTTCACATAGGAAGCAAGATATGGTACAAATAAAAATATAACTACCATGAGTCAATTTATGCGGCATATTAATAACTCATAAGGGATCATATAAAAAGTTAATGCGACGAAATTTACTTCCTTCTTCCAACATTAACCATATGAACTTAAGGGACCATTCACAAAATTCATATCGTAATACGAACCATTTTCATCACAGAAGAACGCTCCTTCTGAATGAGAATTGATACAAATTTCCATACGAATTTTGTGAAAGGTTCTTAAGGATATTGTATCCTTTTTAATTCTTTTTTCACAATCTTCTACTATTAAAAAAAGTTTAAGAACGTTGGGAGTCCATTTAAAATGTTCTCCTATGGGAACAACACTGTACTGATGCAGCCTTGAATATGATACATACTTCGTGAGATTTAAAGAAATTAGAAGAGGTTAATGTGTTCTTTATGTCTTTTAGTCGTTCCAAATATTGTTCCTAAAAATAAAAAACAGAACACGTTAAAGTTATGAATTCGAATTATAGGATTCATTAGGGTCCATACACAAAATCGTACCATTTTCATCACAGAAGAAGTGTCTTTGTGTCTTTGTTTGTACGATGATCAAAATAAAGCCATTTATTAAGTGAGACGGTGCAACGCAGCTGTATCAAATAAATGGTGCAACATATAGCTTTGGAAACATCGGTTTTACTTCTAGTTATTCACACTCGAATCAACATGTTAAGGAGTTCGCTTAGATTTATTTTATAGCTACATGGCTGCAAAGTAAGCATCAATAAGTATACCATCTCAGGGGAAAGTTTACATAAATACGAATTAATTACTAAATCAGGGCCGTAGCAACCACAGGGGCCGGCCGGGGGCCCAGCCCCCCCCCATAATTTGGTTTTTAACACTGCCTAAGGACCTTTATTTAAGCGATCTTAAGCTTAGAAATAGCCAAATTAGCAAAGGCTTCCAGGGCCCCTGGCCCCTTGATTTATATGATTCTCCTATCAAAATCGTTGCTACGGCACTGTAAACGCAGTATTTAGAATTGATATTAGCAAAGGAATTCAAATTTTTCGCCATCCTTCCTAAGAGTGGTTAGGAATTTTCAAATTTCATTCAGAGAGTTGATTATGATATTGAATAAAACTCATGAGTATAGGAAATTGAGTTTTATTTTTGATGTAATTTATTGTTAAGTACTTCCTTGTTAATTCATAATATTCATTTATTTTTATACAATACGTAATAAAAAAACCCTTAGGGACCGTTCATAGTTATACCATTGGCTTTTAGATACGATACTCAGAAGGTGGAAGGTGCCTATAAGGGTCATTTCTTTATCTACAGTCCACATGTTCTGTACATATTATATACATACAGACTATATAGTTTAGCCACTATTGATTGCGTATGAATGACAATGCAATGTCTCCATATTGTGTTTGCAGCCATTAAAAACATCAAACTTGAATGCTTATTCCTATGAACTATCGTCTCAGAAGAAGTGTCTTTGTGCATACTTTATATGCACAAAGACCCTTCTTCTGAGATAAAAATGGTTACTGTTTTTACAGTGTTTTAAATAGTACCTGTATATCTTTTCTATTATTTATAAATCTTTGAAAGACTGTAGAGATATCTTCTTCAGATTTTATTTTTTTGAAATCTTTATCTGGGTTGTTTTCACCACGCTAAAATTAAACAAAAATACCGAGGTTTAGTTTAAGAATTTCGATTTTTATTATTTTCCCTTTGTGAATAGTTTTGGGTTCCTAAAAAGACATTTCTCCTTGGTTTTATGAGCAAGGCATATTCGATATTATTATGCTACTCTTGTTCGTCTGAGAAGCAGTATTTTTCTGCATACTAAGTCTACACAAAGACGCTTCTTCTAAATGCAAATTGACACAATTACTTATACAAATATTGTGAATACTTCCTAAAATACTTTAAAATGTACTCCCACATAAAACACATAAAAGACGCCTACAATTCAAAACGGAAAAAATAAGTCAATTTGAATCTTAACCTTTTCGTGGACAATGATCATAAAATGGTCAAACATCTTTAAACAATCCTGCAGTATTTGCTACAGAATTTAAAAAAAATGTGGCAACATTTATATAAGGATCTCTAAATCTCTAAGGGAGCGTCGACAAAATTCGTATTGCAAATCGTACCATTCTCATTTCAGAAGAATTGTCTTTGTGTATACAAAGTATGCACAATGACACTCCTTTTGAATGAAAATTGAAACAAATTTCCATACGAATTTTACAGACAGTCTCTTATTAAAGGACTTTAAGCAATATATTTTGTGGATAGCATACTTTAATTTGCTTAGGGACCGTCTCAAAAATTTGCTTAGTAAAATCGCTTCATTCCTATCAATTTTCATCTCAGATGAAGTGTTATTGTGCATACTTTGTATGCACAATAACACTTCATGTAAGGTGAAAATGAAGCGATTTGTGAAACGAATTAAAGCGATTTTTTTTACGGTCCCTTACCTTAATTCCTTCAATTCTAAATCCTAGTGTTGCAGTAGATGATAATTGTTCTCTCCATTGCATATATCTTGGTTTTGTACAACTAGCTGTTTCATTTTCTTCATCCGTAGGTTCAGAAGGATCTACTGCAATCATTTTTAAATATAAATCTTTTCTTGGTTTACCAATTTTCTTGACTTCTTCTTCTAAATAAGTTCTAAAAGAAATGTATAAGATTGTTACAGGAGAGCGAAGAGAGAAAATCTTGTAATTTCATAGTTACTTTATCGACTCCGTTAACCCTTTATTACCATGTTATATATGGTCATATACACTTAAACAATCCTGAAGCAAAATGCAAAAGGCTTCAACATCTAGAGCATTTTCTTTTGCTCCTTAGAACGTTCTTGATGAAACTTCGTAAAATAAATACTACATAAGAGTGTAGTTGTGTATTACATTTACTTTTTAAGTGACAGGCCCAATAGGTATATAATTTTCTAATTTATCCGCACAAAACAAATTTAAATATCAAGTGGGAAGACCGTTAGTGCACCCACCCCGCCCTGTTTCGGAGGGCCTGCATAATACTTGTGTAAATAACGCCCCCATTACCTTGTTCCCATTTTACAATCCATAACAAATGAAGGGTGCTCAAAATCCGCTAGTAGATCTTGCATTTGTATATAACTATGGTCTTCTTCCATGATCACTGTTTTAAATTCAGGTATATATGATCGCAAAATATCATTCATTAACATTTGCATACATTCGACTTCATTTTTACAACTTTTTTTTAAAATAGTACCATGTTCACCTGATTTGAAACCACCTATGAATTAAAAATATTAATAACATGAGATACCACACTGCACAAAATCCAACTGTATCCGGACTTATTTTGCAGTCCGTATTACGACAAAATGTTAGCATTCTGTCGTAATACCGACGTATACGGACTGAATACGGGAGTATACGGACTGTATCAAGGTCTGGATACAGCTGGATTTTGTGCAGTGTCAATCATAATGATTAAGGCCAGTCCACAAAATCCGTTTAGAAAAAAGGATTCAAATTAGCAGGTCGCAATTCGCAATTTGCGAGCTAAGTTGAACATTTTGCGAATCAAATGCACTGCAAATTCGAAATTGAACTTCGTTTAAATATAGTTACCATTTGGAATATGTAGCAAATCAACTTTTTCTTTCTTATTCAAACCCTCGCAAATCGTACTATTTTCATTACACAATTCGCTTCATTTTCACCTAAGATGAAGTGTTATTGTAACACGTAAGTGTTACAATAACACTTCCTCTGAGGTGAAAATTATTAAATTAATTTAAAATATGAGGGTAATTCGTTTTACAGATTGTTTCATTTTCATTTCAGATTAAGTGTCATTGTGCATACAAAGTATGCACAAAGACACTTCTTCTGAATGAAAATTGATGGGAATAAAAGGAATTTATTAAGTGAATTTTTGAAACGGATGCCTAGTACCATGAAATACTATATTGTTGTGTTCATATCGCTTCGTTTTTATCTCAGAAGAAAATTTGACAGGAATGAAAAGAATTTATAAAGCGAATATTTGAGATGAACCCTGGATAATAAAGCTTGTCTCCAAAGGAAACACATTCTTAACGTCTTTTTAATTCAGTCAGAAATTATGGTAATTGATATGAGTGGGATCATAGAAGCCTAAAGGGGGTACTATAGAGATTTCATTAACAAAAATAATTATTAACAGCAGCAAAAAAACCTAGCCTGTAGAATTTACTATAAGAAATGTTATGCCTACGTGCTGCTAATAATATTCAAAATGCACTCCTGCACGAAATATTTCAAACTAATAAGCTGCTTTTAACTTGAGAATTCCAACCCACTCAACATAATTGCAAAAAACTTCAAACAAACATGCGAGATAACAGAAGTTGATTTAGCAACAAAACAAATTGCCTATCATACCATTTTCATCACAGAAGAAGTGTCCTTGTGCATACGAATGTCCATACGAATTATGTAGACGCAACAAGACAGATTGCTCTCTTCTCTTGGAGGAAAATTTGATTAAAACAAATCACAGATGATCTGCTTTTTTTACTGTTGCAAATTGTAAGGAGCCCATAAGAAATAAATCTTACCTGGATGACCAGCCAATTGGATCCACGGGTATTGTTTTTTATAGCTTTGCATAAAGGGTGACCAACGGACAGCTTTTCGTAGTTTTACCCACATACTCTCCTATAAAAAGAAAATCGTAAAAAACTATATAATACAAACAACATATGCACGTTTTTAATCAATTCACAGTATTAAACTATGGTGGAGGGCATATTACACGAATAACCCAGTCAAACATAAGCCAGAAACACTTCGTCAAGGTTATAAAAAGAAAAAAAAGGAGCTTAAAATTTATATCAAAGACTAGATAAAAAATATAATCTCTTATAAGACCAAAAAAAAATTCAAATAAATTAGGGACAGTCCACTAAACCCATATGGAAATTTGGTACTAATTTTTGCGCATACTTAGTATGCGCAAAGGCACTTCTTCTGTGCTGAAAATTGATAACAGAATCCGTATGGAAATTCGTATCAATTTTCAATTAATACGAATTTATTTACGAATTCTTGTGTAAGGTACCTTAGAAACATTTCCATCTATGTCTGTATTATGCATGAAAATATTTCCTCAAAGATGAAGTTAAACTTAACATATTTCTGCGAAGTATTTAATATATGGACTTATCTACAAAAAATGACATTCGTATTAAACTGCACCCAATTGTTAGGGTATGTGTGGCACAGGATTGTTTAAAACATTATGCATATGCTAAAAGATCTTTTTGAAGATAGAGTGTGTATACGAACTTGTTACAAAACTTTATATGTTACAAAACGAAATTAGGGAGCTTAAGCACAGTCTAACCTACGACGGCAACGTAGAATTTAGAATTATCCTTTGTGCATATAGGCTACTTGCATTCCATCCTGCAGGATGGAATGCAAGTAGCCTATATACACAAAGGTAAATATCACGTTGCCGTCGTAGACTATACTGTGCTTAAGCTCCCTATTATTACACTTTATCCCCACCCCCTGTCAGTATTTTGATATGTTTTTTTGTTTGCATATATCTATATATTCTTGCAAAGTATAATTGGATCTGACCTTTGACATATTTTTTTGTTTGCATATATATATATATAATATATATATATTTCTTGCAAAATGCAATTGGATATGACCTTTGATATGTTTTTTTGTTTGCATATTTATATATATATATATTTCTTGCAAAGTTCAATTGGATCTGACTTCTGACTATATAGACTTGAATAAACCCTTTAACGCCTGGTATCCATCAAATTGGCATGCACTTAAACAAGCCTGGTGCATTTTGCCTCATGATTGTTTTAGTGTGTGGCCATTTTGTTACCAACCTGTATTAAAGGGTTAAATCAATCAATACAAGTTGTAGTATAAATCTCTCTGTGTATTTACAACATACTTGGTATTTTATATAGCCGTGGCTACAAACTTAATTTTAAAAGTTTATATTAAAAACGTGAACATCCTAAACGAGGTTAATTAATCTAAAAATCGTACTATTTTTATCGTTAATCTAATCGTAAGTTAATCATCTAAGTATGCACAAAGACAATTAATCTGAAGTTATAAATTAGGAAATTCTGATCATAACAACGTTATCATAAGGTTTCGGTATTTTATCAGTGGTCTTATTAATCACATATCTATGTACTAATCTTGTGAAATAAGTAAATTCGAAGCAAACACAGTATCCCTACGTGAAATAATTATCCACAATCTAATTGTATGCTAAATGGCCATATACCCTTAAAAAATCATGAAGCGTTTTGAGTGGTTGACCAGTATGTTACCTTCAGGTATCAAAGGACTAAATATCCATCAAAAACAAAGAAATTCGTAAGGGAAATATTTACATCAAGAAAGAAAAAATAGTTTTTTTGTGCATACTTATTAAGCAAAAAGACACTTCATTTGAGATATAATGTTACAATTGGCGATACGACACAACTAAAAGCAAGTCGGTCGATTGCAACGATTAAAACCTTATTTCTCAATACTGGGAACGCAAAATTAAATATAAAAGCAAGATTTACACAGTTCTTACTATAGAAAAGCAACATATGAAAAGATCCATCATCACTTTTCTCATATCTATAATTTTCTCTTACATTTCTACTTCACATTCGTTTTTACAAATATCCTTACAATCCAATTCCATAATAATTAACTACAGCTGACATAACACAACATGTAACAACATACTCAAAGTTTACCTTATACATGGTCTATTATAGAACAGGAGCAACAAATTAGTTGAATAAGGGCAATAAATTAATAAATTCGCTTCAATCATATCAATTTTCATCTCAGATGAAGTGTTATTGTGCATACTTTGTATGCACAATAACACTTCATCTAAGGTGAAAATGAAGCAAATTGTGTAGCGAATTTAAGCGAATTTTTGAGACGAACCCTAAAAATACCTAGTTTTCAAGTTTTTTAGGAACATTTTACATAAAAGGGCACTTTCTTCGTCATTATTAAACGAGTAGCGTCCGATTGACAGACCCTTAAAAGAGATAAAAACATAAGGAGAATCCTACAAAATTATGTCAAATATACTTTGAACAGTCGGTTAAATTTTTTACAAGTTTTTCAACTATCTTATAAAGTTTTTTGTTTAGTTTTACAACTTTTAAGAGCACTTCAGTTTGTTATTATTCATAGGTTAAAATGAATGTCAATAATGAAAGGGTGAGAAATAATAAACACCATTTTAATAAAGAAGCAAGTCATTAACGATTGGAAGTAGCGGGGATTGAACTCACTCAAATTCACTCTACTGCTCTAAAATCACCAGGTGATGTCAGCGTGAAGTGGAAGCATACTCTTAGACTAGACTCTGTATTCCATGGCAAATATTACGGAGTGAGTACGCTAACATCTAACATCCGACTTTTTCAGTTTAATAATTAATGTTTTTTTACTGAAGATCCCTGACGTTGATCCAGTCCTGCCAACTGACGTGAATTAAGCCTTGCCAACTAAGTTTCAACTCCAGAGTAAATCAGTCATACTGTATGAATTGTGAATAAACGTCATTATTATGATAAAAAATACTTCAGTGATGTAAACAACAATGTGAAACTTTACACACGAAATAAAGAAATTATTAAAACATAACACCTAAAACCCCTTCTCTCAACAGTCACTCAGCCTCCTAATCAATGATTAAAAGAAGAACAAACTAACGTAATCGCCAATATTTACATATGCAAAACACATCTGACGTCATTGACAGTAAAACGTTAAATTTACTCTGATTGTTAAGTACATGTAAACAAATGCAATAATTTAGAGTTCGTTCTCATTTTCATCTGAGATGTGACTTTGTGCATACTTTGTATGCACAAAGACACTTCATCTGAGATAAAAATGGTATGATTTGCAATACCAATATGGTGGACGTCCCCTAAAAAGGAGGTTAAACTAATTTATAACATTAAGACTAATTTATAATATCCTTATACAAAAGTTAAAAAACATTCAGAAGAATCCAGCAAACACAATTTCAAAATGACGTTCTGACAACGTCCTTACGATGCCGCAACGTCATAGGGACGTCGTTAGGACGTTAATTTTGGTTCTGTGTTGTCTGGTAAGGGACTATATAGATAACTCACCATATAAAAGGAGAATAAATGTGTTTGTTCAGATTTGAATATCATAACAGGACCTGGCATTGTGAATCCAAAAATCCCTCTCATTTCCACAGTAATATAATTTTTTATTATGTTTCTTAGAAAAAAATGTTTTTTAATAGTAAATATTCCTTCCACCACACCAACCAATGGTTCACTTTGTACTGATTAAATAAATTTTAAAATAATATATTATCATGTTATATGTGAATGACACAACATCTCATTAGTATTTCCTCAATATATGACACAAAGGAGATAGAACAATAATTAAATCCTTGCTTAATTAAATAAATGACCATAGATGACAAAGACATATTATAAAACGTACAGGAATATTTAATTGAAAAGTGGTGCTACTAAAAAATTATGAATTGATTTAACCCTTCTATTTTAACCCTTCATCAGTACCAGATTTATATTGAAATACAGCAATAGACCGAAGACCTTCAGTCGTGTAATTATTCCGCTATTTCTCTCCTAATATTTTGTCCTGCCTCTCCAAATTTTGATACTCCCACTCCCTATCTCCGGGAATCAAGACTGCTGTTCCTCTCATTGAATAATAGTCAGCTGATACCTACCACCCTCCTCCCTTTTCACACCCTTCTTGGCCTTCAAAATTGTAGCTTCTTCATCCAGTTGATCTTTGAGCCCCACTAAGTATGCACAAAGACACTCCTACTGTTTGGAAATCGATACGAATTTCCATACGAATTATGTGGACCGTCCCTGACGCGACTCTAAACTAACTTGATAAAAAATACAAATTAATATCGTTATGTAAGGGACCGTCTCAAAAATTCGCTTAAATTCGCTTAACAATTCGTTTCATTCCTAATAATTTTCACCTAAG
>JAUCNQ010119793.1:0-28613 GCA_032352715.1 Bougainvillia muscus
GTGATATAATTCGTGAAGAAAATCGTTGAGACATAAGGGACCGTCTCAAAAATTCGCTTAGTAATTCGCTTAAATTCACTTCGTAATTCGCTTCATTTTAATCTTAGATGAAGTGTTATTGTAACACTTATGTGTTACAATAACACTTCATCTCAGATGAAAATGAAGCGAATTATGAAGCGAATTGCTAAGCGAATTTAATTTAACATTTGGTCAGAGCAATATAATAGATACTAAAACTAATTCATAATTAGGTAATAGTTAACTAATGAGCATTAGTGACCAATTTACAAATTATTAAAATTAATGAGTTCCATTCTCCATTTTATTGCTCTCAATAGGCTTTAGGACACGCATACATGAAGACTTTCTATAGGCGAAATGAACTGTCATGGCGTCTGTGATTGGTTAAATTTTCCGTCGGAAAAATTTAACCAATCATAGAAGTCATGACAGTTCATTTCGCCAGCAACGATTTTCCATGTAAACGTGTTCATAGTCGAAACAGTCTGTTCTAGATCATCCTGCCTGTGCTTCTTAACAAAGTTATTCAAAAATAAATTTTCACTACTCACACCAACATGATGGAGAAATTACTTTTACTTTCAAAAGCTTAATGTATGATGATGGTCTCCTTCTTAAGACCTAAGAATTAAGATCATCATACATTAAGCAATTAAAAAAATTTAAAATCTACATTTTGCTGTTGCATGTTCTGAATCCGCCTTTGATTTTAAATATTTTAATAATTGTGAAAGATGTTTATGATGTGTATGATTTTAATAATTGTGAAAGAAAGAACTCACCTTTTATTATTTGATCTTTATTTGTTATGTTTCCGATCTCACCGATGTCACCATGCTCACCATGCTCACCATCATCATCGCCATCTTTCACTACTTTATCATGGTGATTCTCATGCGTTGGAGCATACGTGGTATGTGGGTGTACGTTCTTTACTGCTGATGTGTGATGTTTTGGCGTTGGTGTTGGGTGCTTAGTATGATGTCTAATACTTGATTTTGGAGTTGTAAAGTGTTTAGTATGCTGGCCATTATTTCGTTTCGGAGTTGTTAGGTGTCTAGTGTGCTGTCTAATGCTTGGTTTTGAAGCTGTTAGATGCTTCATGTGTTGTTGATGGCTCGGTCGAGCAGTAACATGTTTACTTGTGGTGTGATGTTTTGCTTTGGTTGTCTTATGATATGACGGGTTCTGTGTTGTGTGATGCTTTGATGAAGGGAACAAAGGTAAAGTTGTCCATGGAGCTTCTGTTGTTTTGATATGGCGATTATTTGCATTTTGTTTACCAGACATATTATGGGAATTAGTAGTTATAGAATGAATCTTTTCTTTCACCACTTTATCTATTTTGATTTTATGTGTAGAATTAGTTCCTAGTGTTGAACTTAAATTATCTACTCCTGCTGTTGTCATTTTAAAATGTTGGTTGCTTTGGATAGATGTTGTTTTTACTTTTCTAGTTGGTCTGTTTATTAAAACTTCGTGCTCTAATTTAGAAGTAATATTTTGTAGTTTCATCGCTAAGAAATTTTGTAATCTCTCTGTTTGATTCTCTTCTAACTTTTCAAGATCTTGAAGGACTATAGTTGGAACATTCTTATGGTTCTCTCTACTTTCGTGTTGTATCTTTCTTGTTGTTGATCCAGCAAAAACATCATCAAGTAGTTCCGTTCCATGATGTTTATGACTCTTAAAATTTGTTGGTAAATGTCGGCTGTTGGTATCGATAACTGTGGGATTAGCATCAAAGCCTTTTCTTCTGTGACTCAATTGTTCATCTGATCGGAAGTCAAGTTTGTCCAAATCATCAAGTTGCAACATTGAACTTTCTTCTGGTTCTCTCTTCTTAGCTTTGTCTGGTGTACTATAAGAAAGAGTTGTTTTGTAAAGTTTTGGAGTTGTTGTTGTAGTAGGTGTAGTGGTTGTTGGTGGCGTTGTTGTTGTTGTGTGTGTATGTGTAGTTAGAGTCCTGTGTGTATGTGTTTTTACATATGTACTAGCTACAATCCATGGTGTTGAAACTAGATTTGTTGCATATGGTGATTGTGTTGTGTTCAGAATATCCTTAACAATGTCATCTTCAAATGTTCGACGTTCTTGATCTAAAGCTTTTTCAACAATACTCGAAATGTTCAAGAGAAGATTTGTTGTCAGAGCTGGTTTAGAAGTGGTTGTTATAGGTTTAAGTGTCGTAGTAGTGGTTGTTTTTCTAGTATGTCTATGAGTAGTTTTTGGTCTTCTAGTTGTATGATGTTTTTTTGATGTATGTTGTTTTGTAACAGGTCTATGTGTTGGATAAGGAATCATATAAATAGGCTGCAGATCGCTAGATTTATCTAACTTAATAGGAATTATTTTTTGACCATTACTTGTTATAAGTATTGGAGTTTCCTGATGAACAGTAATAGTTTTATCAGTATCAACGATGTCGTCATGGATAGGTAGATGTCTAGTTTGATGTTTATGCTGTTTATACCTGTGTCTTCGTTTAGTATTGGTAGCACTTCCTAGATCTAATATATTGCCACCTTGATTGACAGTAGTTGAATAAACTAAAATAATTAAATATATATATCAAAAACATTCAGTACTGTGAGAAACAAATAACTTTTATATATACAAAATCCTAGTGTCGGATTCACCCCTATTTAGGGCATGGTGCAAATGTAATTCTTAATAGCTGAATACATGGTACCGTTACTGGGTTATAATGATCGTGACTAAGGACACGTTTACATGAAAATTCGTTGCAGGCGAAATGAACTGTCATGGCTTCTGTGATTGGTTAAATTTTTCCAACGGAAAAACGGAAAAATTTAACCAATCACAGAAGCCATGACAGTTCATTTCGCCTATAGAAGGTCTTCATGTAAACGAGTTCTAATTAACAAAGCAACAGCATAGCACAACTGAAAAATAAGGTATGTCAATGTCATCAATACAATTTCTTGTGAAATATCTTACAGAAGATAATAAAAATATTTAACCCTAAGACCTAGTGTAAACAAGGAGGTCACACATACTTGAATAATACTGCCACAAACGCTTAGAGAATGTTAAGGTGTGTGTGACCATTGTATGGACATCAGGCTTAAAAGTGTTAAAAAAGTGAACCAAAAGTTTATACCTCTGCGTTGATTTCTCCAATTTCCATTCCCATCGACGTATTTTAAAGGAGTTTCAACTGCTTTTTTATCATCGTCGTCATCATCATCATCGTCACTATCATCATCAACATTATTATCAGAATCATCGTCATCGTTTACAAGTTTAATAATTGGTTCATTTTCTTTGCCACTTAACATTGTTGGATCAATATTTTGTTTACGTCGTGCATTCTTCTTTGTTGCTTTGTAAGCAAACATGGTAGGATGTTTATCACTATCCAGTTCTATTCTTTTAGATTCACCTTCAAGCTGATGTAATCTATCCCAAGTATTTAAACCTGTTTCGGTTGCACCGATATCATACGTTCTACCTTGTGTTGTTAAAACAGAATCTCGTTGTGTTGGTAACAATCCTTTCGTTTGGTCCTGTTGTTGTTGTTGTTTTGTTGTGTTGTCAATTTTTGATGTTAAACTTGCAATTTGTTTTTCTAACTCTTTCAATTGATTATCTTCTTGTAATCTATTCTCGTTAACTTTCATATTGATCTTCTCTTCAACATGATTCATATACTGTGTTGTTTTACCTGTAATATAACGAGGTACATTTTTAGCTGTTGTATTAAGTTTCTGTGATAATTGAGTTATTTGTTTGTTTAATTCATCTAACTGAGATTCTTCTTTTAATCTATTTTCATTAATTTTCATATTCACTTTGTCTTGTAGGTGTTCTTCAGCAGGTTTTGATAACAAAGTTAATTGTCTTTGTATTGATGTTTTGGTGTTTTCTTGAACTGTATTGATATTTTCAGAATTATCTTTGATTTTTCGTGATATTTTATCTAGTTCTTCTTCAACCTTTGTGAGTTGTTCTTCTTCTTTTTGATGTCTATCAGATTCAACTTTTGATGCTTCGTGGATATCATTCTTTGTTGTTGATTTGTCTCCGTCCTTGTTAGAATCACCTAAGTAGACTGTTACTTCTTGTGATGGGATTCCTGATTTTCTTGCCCCTGTATCATCGTCATCTTCATTATCATCGTCATGAACAATGACATCAGAATTGTATAATGCTTTTAACGCATTGTTTTCATGTTGCTTGTGTTTACCACGGTTCACAAAAACAATGCTTGTTTTAAATTTATCGTTTTTTGCTTTCACTGCTTTGCACGAGTCTTTATTAAAGCACGATACGAAATAGCACTGTCTATTAATGATAAATGCAAGATCACAATTTTCTTCATGGCAACATTTTGTAGCACACTGTTTTGAACTTTTTACTTTCCCTTTCCCAGTATAACGACCAGCTTTCATACCTCCTTTTAATTTGACTGCTTTTCGTTCTTGACCTATGATACAAATGTTTGATTTCTTCTCTATTGCATCATCATCATCGTCTTCATCATTACTGCTGTCATCCTCATCATTATCGTCATTCTCAACTATTACAGGTTTTATTGATTCATGTGTTTGATGAGATGTTGGATATGTGACGTTGTTGTTTAAGCTGTCTAAAGTAGGAATTCGTGATTTCTTTGTTGTGGTACTCTTGCTTTCATCAACGTCCTCATTTACCAAACTTTTCTTCTCAATTTGAGCACTGTCTGTAAGAGGAGCGACATAGCCTTTTCTTGCATTAAGTGTTGGTGTAGTACCACCTTGGAAATTAATTTGAACAATTGGTGATTCTTGGTGATCTGTATTCATGTGTAACTTAGAACTTGGTTGGAGCTGGCTTGATAGGACTGTTAGAGTATTATTTTCAGAATTTTTGGTGCTTAATATCTGATCTCTAGCACGACCAATTTCATTAGCAATCTTTTCTTTTACAGGGTTTGAAGTGTTGTTTTTCCCATGAAATATCTTCCCTAATTCTTTTGCAAAATTTAACCGCTCTGTTGTTGTATGTGATGACATCATTGCATCAGCAGGTGATTGAATATCACCAACATCACCTATTGATGTCTGTTGTTGTTGTTCAGTTGAGAAACCTAAATCTCTCTGTTGTGGTTGTTGTTCATTTGTTGGAAAACTTAAGTCTGTCTGTTGTCGTCTTTCCGTTGGAAAACCCAAGTCTGCCTGTTGTCGTCTTCCCGTTGGAAAACTTAAATCTGTCTGTTGTTGTCCTTCTGTTGTGAAACCTAACTCAGGTGATACTTCTACAGAAGATTGAAAAATGTTAACCGAATGTCCATGTCTTAAGATATAAATAGCTGCTGTAGTGTAACTAGAAGCTTTTGCTTTCACTGGTAGACAATCGTTAAGACTGATGCACTTTACTGTGTAACATTTCTCCATTAGCATAAATGCTACATCGCATCCGGGAATCTGACAACATTTAAGTGCACAGTGGATTGCATCCATCACAATCCCCTGGTCTGTAAAATAGCCCGAATCCTTTCCTCGACGCAGCGAAACATTGTAAGAAACCGGGCTATACTGACACAGGGGATGTGTCAAGGACGTATCGTAGTTTTTCTGTGGATCTTTTGTGTTTGTTGTGGATCCATGTTGCCCAGACATGGTATTTAGAGTGTTCGAATTGCGTAGAGTGTATGTGTTATAATTGGGTAACCCTGATAATGCACCATATTTGTTTTTGTTTGTTACCATGGCGCGTGATAACAAGTCAAATGTTTCTTGTAAAGCTTGATCATTTTCGAGAGAAGATGTATCATCATCTGTTTTCTTTTCCGTCTTTGGCACTTGCGAACGTGTTGTTTTAACTACAAGTACTTGACGTTTGATAAATCGCTCCATGACAGAAATAACAGGTACCAACACAGTTGATTTAGCTTTTACTATGACACAGTTGCTGACATCCAAACAATGTATGGAGTAGCACTGCTCGTCTAATATGAATGCAAAGTCACATTCGTCATCTTTACAACACATTTCAATACATGCTGACAGGTCGGTAATATTCCCCTTGCTTATAAAATTTCCTGATTTTAACCCACCATAAAGTTTGAATCCTACCTGTGGTGTACCATGAGGGCACACTTGATCTTCTTTTCTTCTAAATGTTGATGGGAGTTCAGTAGTTGTGGTCACTGTTGGAGGAAGTGGTGTTGAAACAGCATTCATTGATGGTAATTGAAAATCTATTAATCGAGTAGTTGGTTTGTATACTTGCTTCTTGTCTTGTAATATAGGTTGTGTTGTTTCCATCTTGACTACTTGTTTGATGATTGGTGTTGCCATGGTTGTTGGTACTTCTTCAATCGATTGGAGATTAGCGTATCTTTTCATTATGGAAATAATAGGAATAACTTTCGAAGATTTTGCAGCAATTGTTCCACATACTTCGGTTGATATGCATTGTATTGAATAACACTGATCATCTAACATAAAAGCAAAATCACAATTTTTATCTTCACAACATTCTGTAATACAAGAAAGCATGCTTTCTACCGGTCCTTTACTTACAAACTTTCCATTCTCTAACCCACCTTCTAACTTGTAACCAACCTGTGGATGAGTATAGTCACAAGATGGTTTTGAGTGCTGCACTTCTTTGTGTCTAGGCATATTTGCACGAGACATGCCAGTTTGTTCAGTCGGTTGCATTGTTAACTGCTTTGGTGCTAGTATACCATCTTGTTTCGTCGATTGTTGTACCTTTTGCATCTTTACAGCATATTCTTCCTGATCTAATTTTTTCAATTCATCTTTGCGTAGTCTTTCATTTTCTTTATAAGTGTCTCTCAGTTTGTTACTGAAACTTTGCATTAAATTATTTTGTACAGCTATTGTAGAATTAAAGAATTCAAGCAAACTTTGAAATTGTGTTTTTAAACCTCTTACAGCTGCATTAACCTTTTCTAGATTCTCTTGCATAGCTTTTCCATCTCCTATTTGATCTTTCTTTTGAATGGTTGAATGTTTGAAAGTATTGTATCCCATCGTTGCATATGGATCCTTTGAAGCATGGTCCTGATCTAAATATTGATGCATTTTATGAAGTTGTAACTGTGTTAGGTTAGACATTAAGTTATCAAGTCTATCTTGTAATGCTTTGATAAAATTATTTTGATGGTGTTCAGAGATTTCTTTCGATAGATGTTGAATTTGATTTTCCATTTTTTGTATCGTACCAGTAACATTCCAAGATGTGATTTCTTTATACAAAGAATTCTGTATGTCTGTTTCATCAGAATTTTTTGTGTTTTGTTGTACTTCTTCAAGGTTGTTATTCACCTTTTCTATTTGGTAAACAAAAGACTCCATACGATCAACAAGTTGAGAAATTCTTCCTACAACCGGACTTTGATTATTTACATTCCAAGAAGACTGATCTGGTTCGTTTTCATTTTCCCAGCCTTCATATGGACTAACTGTGGCGTCTGGATTGTACTGCGGCTCCAACTGGGGTTTATATCCTGCTTGGTACTGTTTAGATTGTTCGGGTAACACTTTGTCGTTTCTATCAACAAACATTTGTTGGTTAGGTTTGTTATAATTTAAAGGTTGTAGAAGTTGATGATGTTGATTGGAAGAAGAATCGTTCTTGAGACGTTCAGAATTCTTTTTCATTTCATTTGCAATTTCCATGATATTTTCATTGTTTTCTTTTTCTTGTTCAGCTCTCTTTAACAAAGCTGCTGTATCATTCTTCAATGCTTTGAACAATATTGCAACTTCAGACCCATCGTCAAAACCTTTACTAGTAACGTTCGTCTCCACTTCTTTTGATATGCTGGGTATATCCTTGGTAGCATGATGATTTTGCGTTTTTTCTGTATCGGTAACAGATGGTTTTACCTGAGGCAATTTTTGCTGATACTTTTCGATAGCTTTATCTATTACCTCTGTTATATTTATTGGTTTGGGTGCTGGCTTCTCTTTGTGAAGTGTCAATAGTGGGATTTGTTTAACCTTTTCCACTGGTTTGGTTGGTTTTGAATGGTTTGGTGTCTCTTTAATTCTACTTATAGTTGGTGATATATACTTTAAATCTCCTTTCAACTTGCTGACAATTGCATTTGCTAGTTCAGTCACATGTTTCGAATCCTCGTTATTATTTTGATGTGTTTCTATTTTTGTGAAGTTACTCATCTTTTCGTCATGTTTTTGATCCAGTTCAAACAACTTTTGTACCAGTTGATATTGTCTTTTATTTAGATCTTGTAATAATGGAATTATTAAACTTAACACATCTTTCTCATCATTTCTTTCCTGTTGTTTGTTCTCTTTGGCATATGTTTTCTTTAAGTTAATCATGTCTTGTCGAACAGCACCAATAGTTTTGACCACAAATTCTAACTTTTTATCACTTCTTTTCTGAGATTCATCTAAAGCATGTTTGAGTAATAATTCAACAGGAATATTTCCGGTTTCCATATGATTTGGTTTTAACTTTTGAGAATTTGTTGGATGTGATTGTTGGGTGCCATCAATGTTGCGGAAAGCTTCTTTCAACAGAATATTGTCGGCTGAAGCAACTTGTATAACTGCATGGTTTGAGGAAACAGATTTTTTCAAAGGCTTTGATGAACTTGGATTTATTTTTAGACTGGCTGGTCTAATACTTTTTGGAGCACTGTGTGGTAAATCTATAGCAGACGTTGCACGTATACTTTTAATGGTTATTGATTTCGTACTTAGTAATGGTGTTGTTACAGTTGACTTCATAGAAGGTACATGTCTCGATGATTTCACACTTAGTTGTGGTGTTCGCACACTCGACTTCATAAAAAGTCTAACTGTCAATGATTTCACACTTAGCGGTGGAGTTTGCACAGACGACGTCATAGAAGGTACAACTTTTGATGATTTCACTGCCGAAGACTGTCGATGCCCAATTAATGAAGAAGTTAGCCGTACTTTTGTTGTTGGTTTTAACAAAGGCATAGTATGTGAAATAATGGATACCTGATGATTATGCGTGAATACATTTGTAACGATGGATAATATCGGCTTTATATGATGCTTCGATATTTTAGGTTTTATTTGTTGTTTTGCACGATCAGATGTAGTTTGGAAATCAATTATCATTTTAGCAAATATACGATCTTCGTGTAAAGATTTTGGAACATATGCAATTTTCGGATTGTAATATGAAGATCTTGATATCACTGGTTTACATTTTTGTAAATCTCGACAAGCAATTAAATAACATCGAGATTTCAACATATAAGCAGCATTACAAGATGTCTTTTTACAACACATATCAATACATGTTGAAAAGTTTCCAATTCGTCCTTCATCATAAAACATACCAGATTTCAACCCATTCTTTAATGTAGCATTGTATAAACGATATTCATCAACACATCTACTTTCGAATCGTTTATTACCCTTTTGGACATGATTCGTTCCTTTGTTATCTTTCTTGTGTTCTAGTTTTGTTTGTACCTTTTTATCATTTACTTCAAGAAATATCACCATTGGTTTTGCAGGAGAAATTACTGGTATCTTTCCATGTGTTTCTTCTTCTTTGGTATTCACAAATGGATCTTCTAGAAGATGTGGTTTTTGCTTATCATCTGGTTCATATGATCTTTCATTTCCATCTAGATCTTTCATCATTTTATCTAGCTCGTGCAACTGTTTCAAAGATGGTTTTAACAAAGTAAGGTTTTGTGTTGGTTTGTAAATTGGTATTGGAAAATATTCTTTTTCAAGTAACTTGATCTCAGCGTTATCGTCATCATCGGATACTGCAGATTTATTTTTACTTCTGCTCTCTGCATCTGCTTGCTCTAGATGGTGTTGTTTCTGTTGTTTCTGTTGTTTTCTCATAATCTTATCTGGTGATAAAATATAAGAATCGTCATCAGTAACAATAGATAGTTCGGGTACATCCCCATCTCCAGCTGGAAGAACTTGAGTTGGACCCTTAGTGTTTACTTCATGTCTCACATTTATGGGCCGTTTACTACCTAGCATCCCAAACAATCCTTCCGTGGTTTGAATTCCCTTTGTTGGATAGCTACCAGACATCCCTACAACATTTTTATCCATTAAATTGTCCTTATCATGGATGTTTTTTGTAGGAGGCTTGTTCTTTATTTTCTCAGCGTGCGGAATCATATCAGGTGGGATTGTACCAGTATCGTTGTAAATATTTGTTGGTTTGCTTGTTCCTATTGCAATATTCTTGTGTCCAATTTGCTGATCGTGATTAATTTTCTTGTTCTCAGAAGCATGCCTGTGCGATTTTTCTTGTTTCGATTCTTGTGCGATTTTTCTCTGTTTCTGATGAGAGGATTTATTCTGGTGATGTGATAATTTCTTGATACTTGTTATTGTTGGAGAATGTGGAGTATATAGTGAAGCAGTTGCTTTAATGGTAGTAGGAATCTCTACCTTTAATTTAACAGAAACAGGTGAAATAGGTTTTAAAGGCGGTATGATTGTACTTGATGCTTTTGATGAGCTCACTCCACTCGTCACCTTGTGACTTGCTTCTGACAAAACCGGTGTTTTTTGCAATGGTGAACTTTTATCAGATTTGCTAGTAACATTTAATATTTTGATTGCAGTATTCAGTGAGGATTTCAATTTTAAAATCGTAGTTGGCAATTGTTGTGATTTGTGGTTGTTTATAATTGGAGTCATAACCTGATGTTTTGTTAATAATTTACTAGAAGTAACAAGACTTTCCATAGCAGGTATTGGTTTTGTGGATAAAGTTGGTGTTTTGAGTAATTTGTTATGATGTGTTGATTTCGATGTTGAACCTTCATCTTTAAAAGACTGTATCAGTAAATCTTGATCATTATTTGACATAGATGATTGTAACTTTAAGGTAGATCCGATTCTTACTTCATTTTGTGCATGTTTTCTTCCACCATTTACCTGTGTAGGAAGTGATACAGTGTTGTTTAACTTGACCTCGTTTTTTGGTACTGGGGAAGATTTCTTTCTTACAATTGTTAGATGTGGGTTAAAGAACGATACATCAGTTGGTACTGGTTGACATTCTTGTTCTGTGTGACATTTGACATTATAACAATGCCCAACAATCATGGCTATATTACAGTCATTCCAATCACAACATATTTGTTTACATTCCATTATATTCTTGATATGACGATATTCTCTCATTTCACCAGCATTCCAACCACCTGAGAGTACTTTCTTTGATTCAATTATATGATCTTCGCATCCTCCTTTAGTAGGAGAAGGTGGTTTTGAATCAAGTAAGGCAGAGAGTTCGTGATCATCTTCGTCAAGTACTCGTTTTGATGTTGGGACTGAGCTATGCCTTCGTTTCTCTTTCTTTGTTATCGTTTTATTCATTGGCTTTAAAATACTATCAAAAAACTGTAGGTCCCTGTTTTTATCAACGATTTTAACTTCTGGAATGATTAGAGGTTTCCAAGAAGATTCATCATCATCCTCTTCAATGACCTTGTTTTTTTCTGGTTTGCTCTCTACAGATGCCTTTGATACTATTGAGGTTTTTGGTGCTGAGCCTAATCTCACAGATGCTTTGGGAATTGTTTTAGAAACAGAAACTGATAAAGTAGGTTGTATATTCTCAGTATGTTTTGACTTGTTAAGTTGGGAGATAATAAGATCAATTTTAGCTTGAAGAGCTGCAAACTTCTTTTCATTTTTATCAGAAGCATGATTAGTTTTTCTTGCCTTGTGTTCCTTATTATTTTCTGTGTTAAGACGTTTCTGAATAGAACTCAGTAACTTATTCAGTTTTTTTATCATTGGTTTTGCAATCTGTCTAGTTGCTATCTTTTCTGTTTGATGAAAGAACATTGGCAACATCTTCTGCTCTTGTTGCTTTTCGTGTTTGAATTGTTTTTGCACTAGCTTGTTCAGGTTTTCAACTAATGAGTTCATGTTATCGAGTGAATTAGCAACTTTGCTTTCATTTTTAACTATTTTATCTATGACATTTATAAGAGATCGAAGAGATGGACTTTCCATGTTTACAGCTGAAGACTTTTCCAAAAGATGCTTGTCTAAACCTGATATATGTTTATTTAGGCTCTTATTCAGCATGTTACTGTTGCCTTTCAATCTGGAAGGCAGTTTCTGAATTGTATTCTTTTTCTTTTCAAAAAACACAGTTACTTCTTGAGGGCTTTCCATGGCTAACACTGTACTGTCTCTACTATCTGTTGGCACGAATATTTTATCTGTTTCTAATGCTGTATGTTTTAAGTTTTCAACTGTTAGAGGAACATCTATATCTTTTGCATGATCAGTAACACTTGCACCATCAATGTAAACAACTGGCGAGGTAGTATTTGCTGTCAATTCCACCTCTGTCTCATTTGAAACTAAATTTGTTTCATTCACAGCTTCGTCAGGGTTTGTTTCATAGTCTGCTTGTTGTTGTTTTGGTTCAAATGCTTTTGATGACGTTAACAGTTGATGATATAATGTTTTCTGACCAAAAATTGGTTTTGAATTACCTTGATGAAATCTTTGTTTGTGAGATTTATTTTTTTGTAAGTGAGCTTTTGTAAACAGTCTTGGTTTGTTTTTGTTATTGATGTAAGGGTCGTTAGAATGTTTATTTGAAGTGTTTGTTTTTGATGCGATCGAGCCTCTCCTATCAGCGTCTTCATCTGAAATGTAAATATGAAAAAGTTGATTCAGATATAAGAAATTTAAGCTCAATTTTACTTCAGGGACCATCTGCAAAATCCGTATTACACATCGTACCAATTTTATTACAGAAGGAGCCCCTTTCTAAACGCTAATTATGCACAATTACACTTCTTCTGTATGAAACTTTATACAAATTTCCATCTTACTTTACCTTATTGAGGCAGAGTCAAAATGTATGCTGCTAAAATAAAGTCTTTCTTCAATCCAAAAAATTCTAAAATAACATAATTGCCTATACTTTATGCTGTGGAATAATTAACTTAATCCCTATCTTATTAGCTATTTGACATTTCAGAAAAACTGTTTCAGAATTTATTGAAACATCAAATAATCAAATAATCCGGTAATCCTGATTTTCCAAGACTGTTATTAAAAAGAATGAAATGTTTTAGGTAACATTTAAGCACTCTTTTAAAGTCAATCTGAAATTTATAAAGTTATTTCAGATTACCGGATGATGACAAAAATATTTTGTGGAATTAGAAAAAGTTTAAAATAAAATGATTTTTGAGCTTTTATAGCCCTTAGATTATCAAATCTTAACCCTACCCAGTGGGAACTTTTTTTTAAATAACTTCTATAAGACGTCTTAAAGACGTCAATTTTGGACGTTTTCCGGCTGGGTAGCAGGTAGTATCTGATGAGAATAATTAAGAGCAAGAAATTAAAACCAGGATAGTAATGTTTACATTTTACCAAGCCAAGGTTTTGTCGTCATCAACTTCACAGCGCATTTAACACAAAATTACTACAGTAAACATCCGCTAATTTGAACACGCAAGAGATCAAATATTTTGTCTGAATTAGCGAATGTTCGAATTATGCAGCATTCGAATTAGTGGAAGTCTAACTCTAGGGACTTGAATATTTTGTTCGAAATAACGAAAGTTCGAATTAAACCGCATTCGAATTAGCGGATGTGCACTGCATTTTAGAAACAAAACAAAAAACTTACCAACATCAACCAAAGCTATTCTTACATATGCTATTTTAGGTTTATATTTTGATGACGTCATCTCTGTGACATCACAAGATTCACGCGAATCACATGTCAATGTAAAACACATTTTACCCATCATCATTGCAATATCACAAATTTCTGCATTACAACATTTTTCAATACATTCTTGAAATTCATGAATATCTTTTTCATAATGAAATTTACCAGCTTTTGATCCGCCATATAAGGTTTTGTCTTCAAAAATCTATAAAAAATAGAATTTAAAAGAAATAGTTATGATGTTAGATACAACGCATGAAAATCGGGATAATCCGTTTCGGATTGCATACGATTATTTGGGATTTAGAGAAAATCTGGAATAAATTGTCTAAATCCGCCACTGATACCAAGCCACGGCAGTAAAAAGGAGACTCAAAGTCATTAATTGCTTAATGTATGGTGAAAAATTAACACTTCTAGTTTCCTACGGCGAAGTTGTGACTTGGATCCGCCACTGCAATAAAAGATAGTTTTTGTTCTTTTCTGTTTTAACTCTATGGGCACACATTGATAACATATATTTTACCTTTTACCTGTGTATATTTCTGAAGATTGAAAATACCCTTGAATCAATAAATAAAAATAATAAATAAATAAAAATCAAATTTTAATTAAGGAGTGTTGAGAACATTTTGAAAAATAACAATACACTTCTTTTTAATGTGTTATTTTCACGACGTTTCGGTCGGTACAACGACCATTTTCAAGTGAGAGTATTTTAAAATAATTCTACAATCAAATATTATAGACGAAGTCTATTCCAAAATATCACACCACTATTCCAAAATATTGTGGTGTGATATTTGATTGCAGAATATTAGATGATTAGCAATCAGTGAAGGTGAAGTTTGTGATTTCTTTCAAATTAACTTAATAGCTTAATATATGGTGATGGATCTTTAGAGAGTCGACGTCATCACAGCAAATACAATTTAACAAAAGATGTCCTAGCGACGTCCCTTTGACGTTGCGACGTCGTAGCGACGTCGTTAGAATGTCAATTTTGGTCCTGTGTTAGCTAAGATACATTTAGCAATTACGAATTAACTAATAAAGGACCATCCACAAAACCTTCATTCTGAAGGAGTGTTTTTGTACATGCTAATTGATACGACCGTCTATTCTTAACATTCTTCCACTATGATTTTATTCTATGATGTAGTTCAAACCATACCTGATAAGGTTTACAAATTGTTTGCTTCTTCTCCTTCTTCGTAGAGTTTTTAAGTTCTTCATTTGGATTTAAATGTCTTAATACATCCACTGGATCTTCATTATGATCTTCTTTTATATCCAGTGAATTTGCTATTTCATCTTCTGCCATTAAACTTGCAGTGTTCGAATTGAAATCATGTAGAACTTTCTTATCGTGTTCAGGAGTAGATGAAAAAGCTGGTTTTGGTATATCGATTAATAAAACGTGTTTGTTGTTAATGAATTTTGGTTGTAATACAGGTTTCTCAGTGGTATTTGTTTTTGTATGGTTATTTGAATCTTCCGGTGTTTTGATTTGATTTGCTTCAAGCTTCTTAACATCATCTTCTCCATCATCATCATCATTTTTATCTCCTTTATTTTTCTTAAGTTCTTCAATATCTAATCTCCCTAATGTATTATTTAAAATATCATTATCTAAAGGTTTATCGGGATTATATGGTAACCTTGTTCTAGTATGGAGATAAATAACTTTTGGTTTCAAAACTTCAATGTTATGTGCTGGTACTTTTTCACATAGTTCTTGTGTATAACAATAGACAGAGTAACACACGTTATGTACAATGAATGCTAAATCACAATACATAGAATCACAGCAATGTTGAATACACTCGTCAACATTTTCTATAGATCCATGAGAAATGAACTGTCCAGCTTCATAGCTACCTTTTATGGTAACATCTGTGTAAATTTCACTGTGTTTACATAAAGAGATTACATCTGGTTCATCACTGGATATCAATGAAGCCATCGTTGATGAGTCAGCAGGATTTTCTAATTCTTTTGCAGGTGCTTTCCGTATATCAGCAATATTGACTTTAAATTCGTTATTTGCCTCTGCAGCTGTTATCATACAGAGATCCATGTTCTCACACGCTACAGTATAACAGCGATTGTTTATTGTTAATGCTAAATCACAAGAAGGTTCACGACAACAATGTTCAATACATCCATCAAAGTCTTTAACAACACCTTTGAAAACAAAGTTCCCAGATTCCGTTCCTCCTTTTAATGTAACACCGGTTTGTACTTCTGATGATAAGCATGTCAACATTGAGTATTGTGTATTGTTTTGTTTCTTTATGTTTGGTTGAGGTAATACAGATTGATGTTTTGTTGGTCTGTCATCTTGATGATGTTTGAGAATTAATGCTGCGGGTGGTAGTATCAAATGTCTTGTTGGTGCCATTGTCAAATTCTTACTGGTCACATCGACTGATTGTGAAGTATTTAAGCGTGTTATTAAATGTTGGATAAATTCTTTATCTGGCATTGTAAATTTATACTTATTTATAATTCGATGTATACGTGGTAATATATCGTTTACTGTATTATTTGTTTTGGCCATCAAACTTTTAATGTTTGTAACTACTTCATCAAACTTTTTACTTTTACCTTTGATAGTTTTATTTACGGGTTTCTTTTCCTTCATTAAATTTTTTGCCATTTGTTCTAATCTTTTTGTTTGCTTGTAAATTAAATTAACCATTTTCTTTTCATCTTTGTTTGGTTTGAGGTCTTCAAGTTCTGGTGTTTCTAGAATGTTTTGGTTGTCTAGTGAGTTTGTATCAGGAGTATCTGGGATCGTTATGTTATCTTTTCCTGCTGCTAGATAAAATGGTTTACTCACAACAGGGGGAATTGTTATACCATTACCTACTACTTCTGGAGATGTTGTTGTTCCTGTTGTGGTTGTTGTTGATGTTGTTGTTGATGTTGTGGATGTTGTAGTTGTTGCTGTTGGTGGTAGGGTGGTTGTCGTTATTAGTTCATCTTTTTCTATAATACTCAATGTCTTTTCAATTCTTTCTAGCATTTTTATTGATTCAGATTTTGCTGTTGTAGATGATGTAGATGTTGGTAGAGTTGTTGATATTGATTGAGTTGTTGGTATTGTTGTTGCTGGTGGTGTTGTTGTTGTTATTGCTGTTGTTTTATTTGTAGTTCCTGCTTTGGTAGTCCCTGTTGTCGAAGGTGGAAGTGTTGGTAGCTGTTCAATCTCAATAAAATCTTTAGTTTCATTATCCTCTTGGTTTTCGTTTACCTTTACAGTAGCGTGGTTGTTGGTAATATCAATCTCTAGCTCACTTCCTGGTCTCAATGCTTTATTTTGTAACTTATTTAGATTGTGCGTAGTGTTTCCATTCATAATTCGTATGTCTGGTAAACTTTTATGGGCTAAATGAAAGCCTTCAATCAATTGATTTTGTAAATTTCGATTTCTTTTTGCTTTATTTGCCAGACGATGAAATTTCCATAATTTTTCAATTAATCCATCAATTGCTTTTGAAAGCTTTGTTTTGGTTTTATGTTGATCAATCGATTCACCATTCAAGTCACGTACTTTAACAATCACTGGAACCTCTATTACATCTTTTTCCATTGGAACTGTTTCACAAAGTTTTTCATTATGACATTCAACAAGATAACAAAACTTTCGATAAAACATTGCAAAATTACATTTTCTTAACCCACAACATTTTAATACACAATCACCAAGATTATGTGTTGTTATGACAGGATGGAATATCCCTGCGTACAAACCACCACGAAATGTATGATTGAATGTTGCAGATTCGACATTACATTTGTCAGGAATATAATCATCATCAATGTCAATAACGTGACCAAATGTTGGAGTTGCCAATACTTTTTTAAGTTGACCTATTGTTGTTAATGGTTTGTCCGGTAACAAGTTTTTACGACCACCAGTTTCTGTTTTGATCACTTCAGGAAGACCATATTTGAAGCCAGTTGTATCATCAGACTGGTCAAAGTTCTCTGGGATTTCATATCCTTCTTGTTTCAGAACATTTGATAATGTTTGGTCATCCTTTTCAACCGCAGTGCTATCATAAGGAGATGAATGTTTTTGTGCTAACAAACCACCAGATATATCATGGGCCTGTTTTGGAGTATACCATTCATCATCTTGAGTTGTAAAAGAACCATCTGGTAGCTTGGTTATCAAACCTTCAAGTTGATGTTCTTTTCTTTTGATCTCTTTGTCAATATCCAATGCACTCAAATCATTATCATGTGAAATCAAGGTGATAGGTGAAGTGCGTTGAATTTTATGTGTTCTATGAAAACTTGTAGGTGCTTTCTTTATGGATGGGTATAAAGATTTTAATTCTTCTTCCTTTTCTTTGATTGCTTTATCAAGTTCTGTTTCATTAAGTTCATCGTAGTTTTCAGACGTTTTCTCAGGTTGTTCTTTACTATCCATCTTCTTATTTACCATACCATGATGTCCAGGATCCTTTTCTTTGGGCCTATTTACTTCGTTGACTTTTGATTTGCTATACCCTTCTTCTTCATCGTCATCCTCTTCATTATCATCTCTATCATCATCATCATACTGGTATGGTTGTTTCCTTTCTTCATTGTCTTCATCAGTATCATCGCCCTCTTCTTTATCATTGCTACGATCATCATCGTAATCAAAGATATTCTCAGACGTGCTATGAGCATCAGAGTTCTTATGATTTTTGAAATGATATTTATCTCGGTAATGCTCTCTATATTTTCTGAATTGGTTGGCTTTGTCTTGATTAGAGAGGTCGCTAATATTTTGTTGATTTTGCTGGTTCATTGTCCCATGAATTTGGTTATTAGCCAACTGTGGTAAATCTTTTAAAGTGTTAATCGGGTTCTCTACAGATCCAGTCATTTGCTTGTTTTCTGGTTCTTGTTTTGTATGGTTTTGACTTAAGATATCAGCCTTAAGTAAATGTAGTAATCGTGTCCCTGCATCTCCATAGGAATCGGTTGATCTTGTCGATGTCGTTGGTAATTTTAATGTTGTTGTAGTTGTTGTTGTTGTTGTAGTTGTTGTTCTGGTTGTTGGTAAAGGTCTATGTCTTGGTGTCATCACATTGAGATATGTCATTCTATGAGTTGTTTTCTGTGTAGTTAATGTAACTGGTCTCTTAGTCGGAATAACCTGTTTTTGTTTCTCCAGAGTTGTCGGTTTGATAGTTGTACGAAGGCTTGATTCAGGATTAAAAAGACTAGCCAACTTATTTTGATTAGCATTATCAGTGGAATTTGATTTTGATTCATCAACCAGTTCTACACTGTGTTCTTTGTTAGGATAGATTTTAAAGGTATCACCAGGAACAGACTTTGGAGATTCGTTAATAATCTCTACTTTATGATTTTGATTTAGAGCTGTCGTTAAAAGAGGGTTACTTTTAACTGTATCATCACCAATTAACTCCACTCTGTGTTCTTTATTTTCATTCAACTTCATAACATTTGAAAGAGAATCTCGGTTGTCACCAGTTTTCATTCTCAGTTCACTATTCTCAGTTATTCCTTTATTATCAGTATTTGTTCCTATAATCTCAACGTTATGATCTTTGTTAGAGACTAGCTGCTTTAAATTTTCAATACCAGAACTCTCATCTGGTTGTGGATTGTTGTTTACAAGGACAACTTTACCAGGTTCCACACTGTCTAATGACATCATAGGTGAAACGTTATTGACAAGGGTTGATGATGGCTTTGTAGCATCTAGTATACCTTCCGTTTCAAGAGATTGATCCTGTGATACTATATCAATTCCAATCTTTCTTACCGCAGGAAGTGTATTCATGGCTTTGCCAAGAGAACCTGGCTTATCAATGTCATCACCGTGATCAAATTTGATTTCTTTATTAGTACCTAACTTTGTCATTGCTGATAGATAATCTGGCACTGCTTCACCATGCGTTGGAAGATATTCACCAAGCTTTGCCAGTCCTTTTTCACGAGGTTTTGTTTCTTTCTCTTCATTTGGTTTATCAATAAGTTTTTTTGCTAATATTTCCCCTATAGTTTTCCCTGCATCAAAGTATTGTTTGATAAGCTCGTGTGGTTTTGTAACTGTGTTTTGTGGTATTGCACTTGATGTATTACCACTACTGTTGTAGAAATATTGACCATCATCTATTTCTTTCTGCATGACAAATTTAACAGGTTTTCTATGATTTTGTGATGTTTTATTTGACGCCTTGGTTACATTTTTCTTGTTGGATAGATGCTTTAACTTCGTGATATTTTTTTGATGTTTTTTAATCTTCTTTTTCATTATCTGATGTAATCTGCTTGGCTTTTGTTTATGTTTTCTCGTGGTCATGGTCACAACATGGGGTCTCTTTTTTCGTTCTTTATGTTTTTTGTATGATAGATTAATTGTGTTATTTGTTAGTTTATTGTCATTAGATTTAAATTGTAGATTTTCTTCAGGACTCACACTTGAAGTTAACAAGGAATTGTAATCTGCTCCATTTTGTAAACCACCATATTGCGGACTGATTTCTGCTGATGGCATGTGAAGTAATTGTTGAAGATAACTCTCTTGAGAAACAATTGGTGAGTTTGAATGTTGTACTGGTAGAATTTGATGGTGTTGGAGTTCTTTTTCTTCTGACATACCAGACTTTGGTTCATCAAGGGGAGTTATTTCAATAAATGAGTGGTTCGGATAGACCATATAGGGATTTTGGGGATGGTCTACTTGAGTTGTTGTTGGTGATACTGTCGTGGGCGGTTTACCCTTTTGTAATGGTGGTGACTGTATTTGCTCAAATTGGAAATCATATTCTTTGCTAGCAGATGTTATTTGTTTTATATTCTCTTTACTTTGTATCGGCTGAACAAGCAGTGTCTCCTTAGCCACTGATTGTTTGTTTGTTTGGTTTTGTGGCTCTGGAGATGATTTGACCAGATTTGGTTGCTTTCTTTCATATTTGCTTAGTGATATATATGTCTTTGGAGTAGGAGTTGTTGTAGACTTTGTTATTGGTATGGTTGCTGGATCTGTTACTCGATTTAATGGTAATTTTGTTGTCGGCATTGTTGTCGGCATTATTTTTGGCTTCTTTAATGGCTTAGAAGTAAGATTTAGATAAACCCTCTCAGTTCGAGGGGTGGTTTTCAGTCTGCTAGGACGATTTATATGTTGCGACTGCTCATTTATATAAGATAAAAAGGAATGAAGGTTGTGATGTAAATCAGAACTTACAGCATTTTCCTTATGTTGTTTTGAATGAGTCTTGGGATATTTTAAAACCTGTGCTTTTGCCATTGGTTGTGTAGTAGTATGGACGTGATTTGGAGCGTTCAAATAAGATTTTGTGAGATGCTGAGAAGATGTAGGCTCAGCTTTATATTCAGCATCCGATGTAGACATATGTACGTACTTTGGTGAACTATCTATGATGACAGATTTGTTATGATTATTTTCTGCAGTGAAATGTTTGTACTGACTTTCTGAATCGCCATGGTTTAGTTCACCACTCACCTCGTTATGGCCCGATCCTTCTTCAGATACACCACTTCCATCTAAATTAGTAAAGTTCTGGAACTCTAGCTCTTTGTCAACTGTACTCTCTTCTAATTTGTTTACGTTGATATCAGGGTTTAAAATTTTGATGTTGGTTTCTAACCTATTTAGTAAGGTTTTATGATTGGGTTCATTGATTGTACTAGGTATTTCGTCATTGTAATTTGCATGTTTACTACTGTTATGTTGATATTTCTCTTCCATCTCTTGTGCATTTAATATCATACCTAGAAATTCTTCTGCTTTATCCATTTTAGCTTCTGTAGATTGGTTTTGACTCTTTTTACTTGACGGTAATAGTGTTTGCTGCGTAGGGAGATTATTTCCATTGTGGATTTCATTAGCAATTTTACTTAGTTCTGTTGTAAAACTATCTATTTTTTCATTAAGGGTATCAACTTTTGTTTGATTGGATTTCATTGGTTTTGTTTCAGCAAGTTCTTCTTGGTCTCTATCGAGAAAAGGTACGCCTAATGTTTCAAAATGTGACAGCTCCTCTAGTTTTTGTTGATCCTGTATACTATCTCCTGAAGACTGCTCGAGCTGTTGTTCATCAGACAACAACAAAACATCTTCTTTTTCTTGATTCTTTAGAGCTTTCTCTTTCTTGTCATGTATCTTTTGTTCATCTTGTTTTTTTCCCTTAGACTTGGTTTTCTGATTCTTTTTCTTTGCTTGATGCTTTTTCATAGTTTTTCCCTTTCTATGTTTTTTCTTGTGAAAAGGATCTTTTTCAAAATCGCTTTTATAATGATCATACAAATGATGATCAAACACGTTGGATCCTTCTTTCCATGTCATTGCTTCATCTTCATCACCCATATCTTCATATGCTTCTCGAACATCTGGGGTTACTACTGCTTGAATACCAAGATTTTTTATAAACGATTCTGTGGGATCTATGGAGTCTGCGCCTTCCGTAGAGTCTGTGGAGCCTATAGGATCTGGAGATGTTTTTGGGATGTTTTGTTGTGGTGATAGAGGGGTGTTTTCTTTAGGCGGTTGGTTATATCCCGGAACTGCAGCAAAGTACTGGTTTACTTTATTGATGTCTTCTCCAGGGTTTAATTTTAGATCCACTACCTTACCAGGTAAAGATGGCTGATTTGATAATTGATTTGGTATTTGAACTGGTTGTGAATTATCTGACACATTCTTTAGACCACTACTTACTAGAGGAAGTTGTTGAATACCAGCAGGCGATGTTGGTTTTTTAGTCCACCAAGGTTTCTCCGGGCTACTTGCATATAGTATGGGATTTGAACGGGTTAATCCGTCTCCCCGATTTAATGATATTTCACCGGGAATCGCTTTTTCTGGAACACTGAACTCTTCAATCTGCTTGCGATCGGCCTTTTCAGTTGTAACGGGTTTCTTTTTGTAAACGTTCTCAGTTTTTAGAGTAGGTAAGGTTTGTTGGATAAAATCCGCTGTAACATTCCACCGTTGTTGAAGACGCTTTGGAAGCCTTTTACCAGAATGTTCCAAACTTGCTAAAGCACCGTGAAGTTTAAGCATGGCATTCACAAATCGTTGACGGAATGTTGGCGCCTTTGTTACACCTGTAGTTGATACATCTTTGTGCATAGGGTTAGTAATTTTGTGGTGTTTTTTATGTTTAATCAATGGTGTCAACGATTGGTATTTATGACTGGTTTCCTCTCTGATGAGTTTATTTGAAGGTCTGCCATTTACATCATTGTATTGTTGAGAATTAGCAGACCTTATTTCTGCTTGACCTATGTCAGGCTTGCTGCTACTTTCGTCTTGATCCTTCTTGATATTTACTAACCTATTTTCGATTATACGAAGCAAATCTTTGTTGTTGATTGTTTCCTTTTCTTCCCTGATTTCTTTCTTAAATGGTTGCCTCTTTTCAACAGGTGTGGATTTTAGTCCTCCTATTTTCTGACGAATTTCATCTAATACGTCTTTTAACTTTTTCTGTACTCCTTCTGAATGAGTTCCTATTTCTTCATTTTCTTTGCTTCGGTTGAACTTGGAGCCATGTGATAAACTCTCTGTTGAAGTTTTTATTTGTTTAAGAATGCCTTTGATTCTTTGTAATGTTTTCATTTCGATATGTTTTTTATTTTCTTTCTCCATTTGGCGTACATGACTAAGTAACTCATTTAAGTGCAGCAAAACATCTTCGTGCTTTGTTTTGATAGAATGTTTTGGTTCTAAAAGTGATCTATTGTTTCCGGCTATTGCTGGGTTTTCTTTACTATGCATTGCAGTGCCTTGTTTAATCATCTGTTGATTTTGTGAGACTATAGACTGTTTGGGTCTTCTGCTTCTTGTAACTCCTGAACTGCTATTAATGATCAATAATGGTGTTTGCTTATCTAAGTTTGTAGGAGTTTCGGATATAACTGCTGGTGTTGATGCGTGATCCACCATGTCTGCATTTCTAAATCGTCCATCCATGTTTGATGATGCTACCTTATTAGTATACTTTAAAAATGTATTTGGTGTTGTTTTTGAGTTTTGGATATTCTTGTTTGTTGGTGTCTTTGTTTTAACCATTTTGTTATTTACAGTTTTTGAGGTTTCAGGACTACCTTTAATTTTGGAAACTTCTAATAAAGAATTACTATTATTGGTTTCAACAGTAAAATAAATGTGTTTATTTTCCTCTTTATTATCTCTGTTGGATGTTTCCATCGGCTGTTGGTGTTTCCAACCGGTGTTATTAACCTCCAATAGGTTGTCTTTAACGTTGTTCAAGTTCCCCAATACCATTCCAAGAACTTTATTTCCAGTGTGAGATGTGGATGTATTTTTATTCATTTCTTCCTCATCATCTTTTTGTAACTTTTCATTTTCAAAATGTTTTACTTCTTGAGATAACTTTTGATTTTCTTCTTTTATCTGACGGATTTTGTTGTTTAGATTGTCGAGATTATCTTTCAATGTAACCGTTTCGCTAATATGGTGATCATCAGCTGAACTGATTTCCTTTCTCATACTCCCTTTTTGATTGATAACCTGACTTACATTGTTGCTTTGTGTTACAGAACTTTCTGTATAATTTTGAATTTTGGAAGAGGGCAATAAGATGGTTCCGGTTGCAGCAGTTAGGTTTACTTTTGTAGTATTCTTAGAAATCAAGAAGCCAGTAGTTTCGGTATTATTATTTGTAATATTAATCAAATTCAATTGAGTATTCCTTTGTATTTTCTCAGTATAGCTCCCCTCATCAAGAGGATAATTAAAAGGTTTTTCATCTGATGCCTGTGCCTGAATAACTCCTAAGGTTTGGTTAGAAGTCGTGTTTGTATTAGTTATATCATTAACCAAACCCAATTTATTCTTTTCTTTTATCACAGCATTGTTCACTTTTGGCAAATTAGTTGCATTCAGATCAATATCAATAGAAGGTTTTTCATCTTTTGTCTGTGCCCGAGTTATTTCTAAGGTTTTGTTTGAAGTATTGTTTGTATGAGATTTATCATTAACCAAATTCATTTGTGTATTCTTTTCTTTTATCACAACATTGTTCACTTCTGGCAAACTAATTGCATTCTCACCATGATTATTAAATGGTTTTTCATCTTTTGTCTGTGACCGGACCATTTCTGAGGTTTTGTTAGAAGTCATGTTTTTAGGAATTAATATCTCATTCACCTTCTTGATCTTTGCTATATTAGATTGTAACTGACCTAATCTGTTGATAGCATCTTCGTTTGTCCTTTCTGCTTTAGTATGGTTCATAGAAGCATGTTCACGCAGTTTGCTATTGTTTAGAGCAGTCACTAGTGCTTTTCTAATGTGACTGGTGTTTCTTGGGAGATTCAAAACTTTACTGTCAGTGGTATGAATTTGTGCCACAGACATCGTGTCTGTGTTGGAACTATTTGTGTTGTTACTGACATTTTGTTTACTTGATTCTCTACTAGTTTGATCAACATTAATGATAATAAGCGGAACATCATTTAAGTTTTGTTTTTTCGCTTTAGTTGCACTGTCGTCATCTTCTAAAACCATCCAGCCATGGACTTTCTCCTCTGACTTGTTGGATACAGTGTAATCTGTGATAAATCCTTGTTGCTCAGTTTGTGTCTCATTGAGTCCTAATTGATCTTGACTTTGGTTTAACTTGTCATAGAATTGGTTGTTTATTGTATGTCGCTCGGTGGTATTTGTTGGCTTCAGATGATGGCTTGTATTGTTTGATGTAGGTTTTAATGCACTTTCTTTCTCTTTGTGGTGGTGCAAATTGGTTTTCATTTCTTTTTCATCACCGGTAGCTTGGATCTGATCTTTTAATTGACGATGTGATTTGGTTTGTTTTGTTTGTGACAACGCGTTGTTGATAAAGTTTATTGTTGTATTCCATCGAGTAGTATTATTAACAAAACGCATTGAATTCTGAGCGCTGATGTTTTGGTTATACCAAGGTATTGAAATTGGTTTACGATTGGTTACGGGAGTAATATCTTTATATTTGATATCTTTTGTACGGTTTGTTATAGGTGGGAACAATGCTGAGTTAGGATGTATCAAGATCTGATGTTTCGTAGATAAAACATCATTCATAAATTGCAGTGTGTGATTCCATCGCGTCGGCGAAGATAGATGTTTACGATGGTCTTTTATCTTACTTCTTTTCCGAGTTGTCGAATGTCTAGATGGTTGATGAAATATTGGTTTGGATTTATTATTTCCAGTATCTGGTGAATTAAAAGGTATTTTTCTGAGAGATTTTGAGATGATTGTAGAATTGTTTAAGATTTTCTTGTGAATATCTGTTATGTTTTCAGACATGTTGTTCAGTGCTGTATGAGGCTGTGCTGTCATATTGTACTGTACAGTATTTTCATCTTTCGACAGTCTTTGTTGGAATACCTTGGTTGACACATGTACGTTGGCTTTGTTGGGAATTGTTGAGAAATTGTGATGCTCAAAACCACTATGTAACTGGTGTTTATAAAATGTTCTGTTGTTGTTGCTATGTGCCACCTCAGGTAAAATATGTTTCAAAGAAGCATTTTGATATGTTGTTTTATTTTGCAAAAGAAACACTTTAGTGGCAATGACTCTGTTTGGTTCATGAGATGTAATGACATTTGAAAGGTTATTTACTTCTGCTGAGTTTTTATATTTAAAACTTTCTGACGTTCTATTTGTCGATGAGAGTGTCCTTTCGACTGCACGATTACTTTGTTGAATCTTATGTGAGAGCTTTTGTGATCTAATATTCTCTGTTGTGTTTTTAATTGTTTTTATATGACTCTCTCTACCATATTTATTTTGTTCCTGCTTTCTCTGTTCAGTGTGTACAGTGATATTTACTCTACTACGTAAAGACTTTCTATCATCTTGTGTTTCTTTGGTATACCTTTCTTTCTCAGATTCTTTCTGGTATTTGCCTCGATATATAAATGTCAGTCGATAATGCGGTTTATCATTTTTATGAACTCGTTTGCACAATCTTTTCTTTGTACATTCCATAACAAAACAAGTGTTTCGAACCATCATAGCAACGTTACAATTGGGCGTTCCACAACAGTACTTAATGCATGTTTTAGGGCGTATAGCATGCTTTATTAACAGAATACGCCCTGATTTCGGCCCTCCTTTTAACGTAGTGGATGTTAATGTTTTTCCGTGTTGACATAAAGATGTTCTGCGATAAGGAGATGGTTTGCCCATTTTTGCTCGTTTCAGATCAAATAAGAAATCATTCAATCTCTTGTGCTGCTGTGTTATTGAGACCGTCTTTACGTTGGTGATATTGGGAACCAAGGTTTCGTTTAGTTTTCTTTTGCCTTTCTCTGATATATCAATTATATTTCCCTTGATAGTCTTAACATCACTACCTGCTCTATTCTCAAATTCATGAAAAGGTATAAAACTATCATTATTTTCATGCTTGATTAATTTGGATTGATTTTTTGTATGATGTATCAACAGAGATTTGATATGCTTGATTCTGCTTGATAAAGAACTCAATAAATTCTTCTCAAGACGATTTCTACCCTCCTCTGTATGGTTAAGATTTCGTGTTGCAATTACATGACCAGTTGATATAGCTTTCTCACCAATCTTTATAAGACCCTTAACGATCTCAGTTTGTACATGGCCGGTCTGAATTCCCTTTTCTGGAAGATTCATTAGTTCATCTACGTGATGTTTTGTCATTCCTAGCGATAGAAAATGCTGACGTAATGCTGTTCTATTCTGGTAACCATGGTGATGAATCAGATCAGCAGTATGAATGGCAAAATAACCAATCTTTTCTAAATGCTCTGATAAGATTTGTCTATCACGAGGTTTGAGTTTCTTTAAGATTTGTTTTGTTTTATTTATTACAGAGGCATCAGCTTTCAAAAGTTTCAACACAAGATTTTCCAACTTTTGTTTATCAGTAAGAGTCGTGTTCTCTGCTGGTATTCTTTCTTCCTTATTCTTGTGTTTTAAATGATGTTTTTCTGAAGTATTTATCTCAACCCAAGGTGATTCTTTCTTTATATTTCGTTGGTGCAAGCTTGGTGCCTGAAAAAAATGCCTGACTAGTTTGTCAACATATTTATCACCAGTGTTATTGTGTTGTTTTAGTCTACCGTTACCGGTGTTATTGTGTTCTTTCAGTCTGCTTTCAAGTTCGTTTGTTGTTGTATTATCGAGATTTGTAGCATTATCAATCATTTTTTTGATGGGGCTGTACACCATTTTCTCGTAATTAAAAGGCTTCCATTGATCGTTTATGTCGTTCTCAGTTATATTTGCGACATGTTTATTCTGATTTGTGTGTTTGTCAGTTTCTATAGCAACGTCATGTCTCGATATCGTTGATCGTACTGTTGTTCCTTGGTCTCTGATGTCTTTGTTTTTATCGTCGGACTCTTTATGAGCTGTAAAAACAAGTTCATAGACTGGGTATACCAACATAAGTATCATAGGCGGAACCAGAACACCGTAGTCAAAGCAATAAAAAGGAGAACAAAGCTTATAGATTTTTAATAGTTTACGCAGCTGACACACAACGCTCAACGTCGTAGCAACGTTATTGCAGCGTTGCTACGACGTTGTTTTAACGTTGTGTGCCAGATGGGTAACAATTGGTCGTAAGCCTTTAAAACTATAAAAAATAATTAGTTTTAGTTATCATCTCGTTGCTTTGACTAGGACTGGATTGGCCACTTTGTATTCTACTATCATATTTGGTTATAAGCCTAACCATATATGGTCATATACGTACCATATATGGTTCGTATATATTAACAAGAGAACAAGGTCCTTGTGATATGGAGTTATATTAAAGGGTTAGCATCTTACGGAAGCAGCCATCTGTACGTGTTCTTCAAATTATGTGTTCGGTAAATATTTGAAATATTCCTACAGAAGAGTCCTT